>PVJS01050340.1:0-14357 GCA_004027185.1 Glis glis | reverse complement strand
GCCTAAGTAGCTGAGGCTGGCCTTGAACCTGGATCCTCCGGTCTCAGCCCCCCAAGTACTGGGATTACAAGCGTGTGCCACCACACCCGGTTTTGTATTAGTGATTTTTTTTTTTTTTTGCGGTACCGGGGATTGAACCCAGGGGCATTCTACCTCCGTGCTACACCCCCGGCCCTATTTTTATACTTTATTTTGAAACCGGGTCTCACGAAGTTGCGGAGGGCCTCACTAGGTAGAGAGAGAGAGAGAGAGAGAGAGAGCGAGTGAGCTGAGGCTGGCCGCGAACCCGGATCCTCCTGTCTCCGCCTCCCAAACTACTGGGATTACAAGTGTGCGCCACCATGCCCGGCTTGTATTAGTGATTTTAAACATTTTTCATATCCACTTTATCTGAGTGTAACTTAATGTTTTTATATGTGTCCTTCAGAATGAACTGCTTTCACTAGATAAATTCCTTTTCTCTGACCTAGCTAAAATAATGGATTAAATTTCTTTCATCCTCTCTTTTCCTTCTTTCCTGTGCCACTTTCTCTATCACATCCGTCAAAGGGAAAACAATTTACAGATTTGTAGTGTGGTATCTATTTACAATGAGATCTTGAAAATTATGAAGTATAATGACAACACTTAATTTTATATGCATCAGGACTGGCAACATAAGAATAACAATTGTCTAAAGGCCACCACAATTCAGTGGAAAGAGAGAAAGACTGAAAAGAAAAAGCAATGAATTCTCAGGAAAAGAGTCAAGTGCATTCTGATGTTCCAATTCCTGAGGCCTATCTGGACTCCTTGTTCTTGTAGGTTTATACCCTTGTGATAATCCAACATTTAATATATTAACTACTAAAACAATTCTATTCTTTGTAACTAAATGTCACATCTTCCTTTATTCTTAATGTTTAAAAAAAGGTTTTGTTCAAGTATGTTGAAAGGGCTGGGGAAGTAGCTCAGTGGTAGAGCACTTGCCTACCACACGTGCTAAGCAAGTGCTCTATTTGGGTTCAATCCCCAGTACCACCAAAAAAAAAAAAATTCCCTCAAGTATGTTGTAGGTAAAAATCCCAAGATTAAAAAATTATATGTATATCTGATATATATATATGAAAGTGCCCTGATCTCTTTGAAGATTTTAGGTAATCTGCAATATATGACTAAATTGTGTTCAAAAAACATGTAACAGAGGGAAATCCAGTACTGGGACCATAATTCAAACAAGTATAGATACAGGCAGAAATGTCTATAGAGACAAAGATTCTATAACAAAATGGAGAAAGAGTTCTGGAAACCACTGCTCCCCAGCCCCTCCGGCTTTGCTTCTGTTTGTAATATAAAGCCAAGATATCAGCGCTGCTCCTGTCCTTCATGTGGACAGGCTCCAAATACAAAGGAACTTAAAAAGTCTCCTTTCATAGTCTACTGTTTTTGCTAAAACACCTTAAAAACACTCAAGTAATTAATTAAAATTACCTTGCTTCTTTTCCATGATCACCAATAACTCTGTCATCACGACCAAGATTCCTAGAAGAAATTCGACCCAGCTCCATCGCTAATTCCTTATTCAACCCTTCCAGTCCAAGTGTCTGAAAGCAGACGCGATGACGAGAGTAACCTGCAAGCTGCTCGTCTGCACCAATTCCAGTGAGAATAACCTGTAAAAGGTGAAAGAAATCCACACTGAAAATACGAGCTGCTACACAGTATGGAAAGTAAAATAAAAGCTTAAAATTATAGCCATAAAGATAACACTTTTGGAGAAAAAACACAAGGTAGAGTCAGAAAATAATAAAATATGCCAGGTGTGGTGGCGCACACTTGTAATCCCAGTACTTTGGGAGGCAGACTGGAGGATCCGGGTTCGTGGCCAGCCTCAGCTAGCTCTGTCGCGCTCTCTCTCTCTCTCTCTCTCTCTCTCTCTCTACTTAGTGAGGCCCTCCGCAACTTCGTGAGACCCGGTTTCAAAATAAAGTACAAAAAATAGGGCCAGGGGAGTAGCGTGGAGGTAGAACTCCCCTGGGTTCAATCCCCGGTACCGCAAAAAAAAAAAAAAGAAGAAAATAATAAAATATGCCTGATTTTTAAGTCATATATATTGTGGTACAGTTTAAATGAAACTAAAATGTCCTATATTCTTGCAACTGTTAATGTTGAAAGCTTTAAAGGCCAAAATTAGGTTTCAAAATAATTTTTTTTCCAGTACTGGGAATTGAACTGAAGGGTGCTTAATCACTGAACTCCATCCACAACCCTTTTTTATTTTATGCAGAGAAAGGTTCTTGCTAAGTTGCCAAGACTGGCCTCGAATTTGGGATGTTTCTGCCTCAGCCTCCCGACTTGCTTAGGATTACAGGCATGCGCCACTGCACCCAGCTCAAAAATTCTTATGAGAAGAAGTACTGAGTCATACCTTTGCATTGCTCTGATATGATTTCACTTCATCTTGGGTCACTAACCAACCAATTCCTCTAGAAGCAAACCAGACTGCACAGCCAATGCTATCATCCAGAACTGTATCCAAGGGCTGAACTAAGTGACATATTTGAGCTCTTCTTCGCTCCTGAAGTTCTTCCAGAGAAACATTAATTTCAACAAAATTCCAAATTCGAGAAGGGTTAATAGCTTGCAGTTCCTTTAGTCCTGCTCTTCCTGTAATTCTGTCTGGTACATTATCATCAGGACTAAGGGCAGTAGCAGCAGCGACATTCTTAGACAATTCTTCAGAAGGTATTTCACAATGATTTTTCTGTTTGCTCCTTTTTTTACTAAAGCTAATTGGCGAGGTCTTTTCTTTAGTCATAAAAGCTACGTTAAGAAGATCAACAGGTTCACCTAAAGGAACATGACGATCTGCAAGGGTTGCAATCACCATGGAATCGATGCCTCCAGAAAACAAGATTGCAACATTTGCTTTCCTTTCACAAGTTTCCAAACCTTCATTTGGTGCCAGGTTTTCCTCCCTAGGTAAACACAAGACACGCTTCTGGACTGCGACACTCAGAACGTCAATGAACTGCTGAACCACTTTTTTCATGTGTCCATCTGTAAGCAAGTCCTGAAGTCTCTCTCTTGGAGGTGCAACGCTGGAAATGGTTCTGCAGTGAGTTTCCAATGGTGCTTGTGGCAACATCCTATTTAAAGGAACAATGGGTCTTTCAAGATATAGTTTGGCTTCATTTGCTACCACTGAAACAAACGTTGGTAAGTCTGCTGAAATTTGAGCCAGGCTATTAACACATTCTTCGTTAATAGTTTCCTTACAAATACATTTCCAAGGATATAATTTTAAAGTCACACATCTAGAAATGGCAGTAGAATTGAGATCGATTCTGAAAATTCCAGATGCTGGAACTTCTTGCCACTGATTTGCCACTCCAGATTTCTGGGGGCCAACTGAAGAGAGGCAGAAACTCTTGCCCAAATTACTGAAATGCCACAGCAAGCTACGACGACCAAAAAAATCCCGACCAAACCATAAGAAATGAGTAGATGCTTGATAATATATGAAAGACCAAGGGCCTTGGACTTCTGAGAAGAGTGACAAAATATCAGATTCATTCTTACAAGAGGAAAGATGATTAAACATAATTTGAGTATCATTCTCTTCAGCTTCAACCTTTATTCCACTAAAGATTTCTCCATTCCACAGGAACACATTGCCTCTTTCATCCTCCACAGGCTGGGCAGTCAAAGCACCTCTCAAGTGAAGGACGTGACCAGAAAATAAACACTGGTAGTTAACGTCAGATTTTAACAACTCTTTGCTACTACTGGGTCCCCGTCGTTTCAGATTGTATAGTAAATCTTCTTCTAAATCTTTGCTGAAATGCTCAACAGAAAAGCTTACAGAACAACAAATGCCACACATTGTTATGTGGAATAAAGGGGACTATTTCTTGATTTTGCTCTTCTCTGAGTTTTCTATGTCTTGATATTCTTTTTTCAGTTCATCCAAGATATCTGTGGAAGGAAGAGAGAAAAAAATATTAAGTAAAATAAAATCCCTGAAGTTTTACCTAGTAATTCATAGGTCACCACAGGCTATTACCAAGACCAAGTACATGCATGCAAGTATATGCACTGTGCCAGTGCCAATAATCATTTACAAAGGTTACTAACAAAGAGTGTTGATTTTTTAGAAAAATATTCTCCTCAATGAGTGAGTGTTAATTTTGGCTCAGGCACTTGACAAAGCACTTTATATACTCAATCTTATTTTAAATCCCACAAGACTTTGGAGGCTCAAAGTATTTGACCCAATGTCACAAAGGTAGAAAATGGTATAATGGTTTTTCATACTTAGATCTGTCAAAACTCTTTAAGTACATGTTAATAACTATTGCTTTACTAACACGTCCTATAGGTTTCTTTTAAAAATATGTAGACAGCTGGGCGTGGTGGCGCACGCTTGTAATCCCAGTACTTGGGAGGCTCAGACCGGAGGATCTGGGTCCGCGGCCAGCCTCAGATACTTAGTGCGGGCCTCCGCAACTTCGTGAGACCCTGTTTCAAAATAAAGAATAGAAAAATATAGGGCTGGGGGTATAGCTCGGAGGTAGAGTGCCCCTGGGTTCAGTCCCCAGTACCGCAAAAAAATAAATAGAGCCGGGCATGGTGGTGCACACTTATAACCCCAATACTTGGGAGGCTGAGACTGGAGGATCCAGGTTCGCGGCCAGCCTCAGCTACTTAGTGAGGCCCTCCGCAACTTAGTGAGACCCTGTTTCAAAATAAAGAATTAAAAAATTGGGCTGGGGGTGTAGCTCGGAGGTAGAATGCCCCTGGGTTCAATCCCCAGTACCTCTCAAAAAAAAAAAAAATAAAAAACCATGTAGACTTATCTTAAGAAGGCTAACTTGAAACAAATTAAATATATATTTAAACATTCAGACACAGACAGCTTAATTGAGGCATCTTTATGAATTTCCACAGAAAGCTTACAAAAGATTTTCTGTGCTTTCCCATATAAAATACTAACTAAAGTATTTCTATATAAAAAACTTACTTTTACTTTCCGAAAGCATTTCTGTTCGGTCTGCAAGAAAGAATATGTTGCTGTTCTGTTGTTGCCTATATACTTTCTGCAAAACACAATTTAGGCTAATATCAAGATTTGATCTAGAAAATAGATGTCAAAACTCTAAATCTTATTATCACTTATTATTGAACTTTAGGATACATGTTCAGAACAACAGCAAGGTAAAACTTTTTTTTCTTTGTATATACCATAATACCATTTTTCTTTTTACAAAATAGGCTCCTACCATATCCACGTTTATAATTTACTTTTTTTATGTGTGTGGTACCGGGGATTGAACCCAGGGGCATTTTACCTCTGAGCTATACCCCCAGCCCTATTTTTTTTCTTTATTTTGAAATAGGGTCTCACTAAGTTGCAGAGGGCCTCACCTAAGTAGCTGAGGCTGGCCACGAACCCAGATCCTTCGGTCTCCGCCTCCCAAGTACTGGGATTACAAGCGTGCGCCACCATGCCCAGCTTGTAATTTACTTTAATAAATGAGCAAAATATTGAGAACACTTCCTTGTCAATAGTGTTCTTTTATTTATTTATTTATTTATTTATTTATTTATTTATTTATTTATTTATTTATTTATTTTGTGGTACCGGGGATTGAACCCAGGGGCGTTCTACCTCCGCGCTACAACCCCGGCCCTGTTTTTTTATACTTTATTTTGAAACCGGGTCTCATGAAGTTGCGGAGGGCCTCACTAAGTAGAGAGAGAGAGAGACAGGGAGAGAGAGAGAGAGAGACAGGGAGAGAGAGAGAGAGAGAGAGAGAGAGACAGAGAGAGAGAGAGAGCGCGCGCGCAAGCTGAGGCTGGCCGCAAACCTGGATCCTCCAGTCTCCGCCTCTCCCAAAGTACTGGGATTACAAGCGTGCACCACCACACCCGGCCCCAGCAAGTGTTCTTTTATAACATTACTCTATGGGTACAACGTACCACAGTGTATTTGCTCAGTCCTAAATTTTAGACATTTAAAGTACTACCAGCTCTTTAGTATTATAAATCAGCATTGTGAACATCATGGTAACTAAAATTTTGTATACTCCCATGATTGTTTAACTATCAATAACTATAAAGAGAACTGCTAGGCCAAAGTGTCATATTGACACATTCTTCCAATTTGCCCTCTAGAAAGTTTGTATTAATTTGCTTTAACTTCTAATATTGCACAGTGACAATACAAGAAATGTCTAAACTGTCAGTTATTAAATAATCCTTAAAATGCTCTAAAGAAGCTGGGCGTTGGTGGCACACACCTGTAATCCCAGTACTTGGGAGGCTGTGACAGGAGGATCACAGGTTCGAGGCCCTCCTCAGCAACTTAGAGAGCCCTTGTTTCAAAATAAAATAAATAAAATAAAATAATAAAATAAAATAAAATATAAAATAAAAAAATAAAATAAAATATAAAATAAAATAAAATATAAAATAAAAAAAATAAAATATAAAAAAATAAAATAAAATAATAAATAAAATAAAAAAATAATAAAATAAAATATAAAATAAAATAATAAAATAAATAAAATAAAATAAAATAAAATAAAATGGGGGGACTGGGGTATAGCACGGAGGTAGACTGCCCCTGGGGTTCAATTCCTAGTACCAAAAAAAAAAAGCTCTCAAGAGCTCAAAAATTATTTTTCCTGAACTTTAAAATGTAGTTTTCACAGTATAACTAGACACGAAGCAGTAGATTGTTAATTTATGAATACATTAGTGGAAACAGTTTTAAATAACCATCTTAAGCATTCAGAAAATTTATGTAAAATTTTGGGGGGAGCAAGGGAAAGCAATTTATCCTTTTTATTCAATAATCATCCGCATTCATTTAAAGGACTAGTTTCTTCTCTTCTAAAATATTTAAAGTTCATTTATTTCAAAAAAAATGCTGAAGTACAATTAGTATTATTTATTCCAAAGATAATGTGAATGGTATATGATAAGGAAAAGGCATCTTCAACTATGAGATCTAGCCATACATGCATTAAAAAACCCAAACTAGAACACTTTTACAATTTAACTAAAAAGATGTTGAAATCTTATAAATTTTGATATAAAATAATTCTCAGACATATAATTCTTATAAGTTTAACATATAGTTAATATAAATAACCAAATCTCCCACATACTATTCAGAACTCCTTTAATAACTCACCCTATTCTTTTTCAGGTTAGAAAGTTCATCCACAACAACTTTTTGTTCTTTAATCTATTGAAATAAAGAAAGACTCATTAAGTCAGAGGTTTTAAAAGTATGCTCAATGAGGATCCTTTAAGTAATTGTTTTAAAACTAGAGAGATGAGATGGGATAAGGGGCTATCATGTACTAAATGTCCAAACAGGCAGTCTGTGAATATAGATTCTTTTCAACAGGAGTCTGTGAGGAGATACAGGTGGGAGAAAGCTAGAGGAATAAAGAGTGGTTAGACCTGCCAAGAATTAGGCAACCCACTGAATCCAGACAGGGGGGTTGGTTTTGGTAACCAGCATTCATGCTGAGGGGCCCAGTTACTAAACATGGTTTATTCCTTTTATTAAAAATAGACAATATGCACCAAAAGTAATACCAGTTTTTCAGTTTAGCTTAAAAACAAACAAATCGTATAAGTGGGCTACTTTTTTTTTAAATTACCAGTGCTCATGATATATGAATAAATGTACTATGATTTATGTACTAAATGATAAAACCAGACATTCAGATCTAGCAAATAGTACAAAAATGCCCTATCTGGGGCAGTAAACTTTTCAATTTTTATCTTTGTATCATTCCTCTGTATATTAAAAACTAAGCACAGCGCTGGTACTGTTGAACAAAGCTTCCACTTTTTATCAGTAGAAGAAAGCTCAATTAAGTGAAAACTAAATTTCTTAACTCTTTTCAGTAACTGGAGTTATTTTGTGAACATGACTGATTACAGAGCATCACTACTGCCCCTAAAAGCAGGTCTTATAATTTTTGTGATAGTGAATACACCTCAGTGATCTGCCATCCATCAGTATTAAGTGGCTTGCTATTGTAATAATCAGAGTGGGCTGTGTGTACTTTGAAAACTCACCCTCACCCCTTTCAGTGTGCACCCTTCTGGTTCCACAGTTGGCACAGGTGTAGTAAGGGACTAGATTAGGTTGAATCCCAAGATCAAATTTGTACGACCTCCTTAAGACTTAGGTTTGTTTGTACAGTGCTTTCCCATTCATTGTAGGAATGGCAGGTGTACTTTTCACTTTACATCAAAGAAGGAAACTGATACAGGGAGACTGCAGACACTTGCTCGAGCAAGATGTCACTGTTAGTTCGGGTCAGAACCAGTGCAGAATCTCGGACATTTAATACCTGAAAAGCTATACCCATTCCTGTTCCCCTATAGAGGTTTAAAGGTTTTTGTATGTTTATGGCAGTTAAGATTAGCATATGGGCTCCTCCTCTGCTCTGCTCTTTCGGTAGAGGCGTGACAATCAGATGCTTATTTAAGGATTTAGATTAGCAGAAGATAACAATAGGCAGAAGAGGAGAGAGACTGGTTAGGAAGGCTTTCGCAGGAGGTGAAGGTGGCTGCTTTGGTGTTTGACAATGTGTACACATGGTGGTAAAGGGACATATTTGAATTGAACTTCGGAGAGAGAGCTCATAGGCCCTCGTGATGGACGTCAAGGATTAACTCCCAGGTTGCTGGCGTGGATAAACTGGATGGAGAATATCCGTGGTACACAGATTTGGTGGGTGGGCGGTTTAAAAAGAGTAGGGGGAACCCAACCCACAATTCTGCCCCAAGGCCACCTGGGTCTAATCCTGGTGCAAGTTCGAGGGTCTCCCTTATCGCAGCTATTTTCAGGAAAGGGAAGGATTAACCGTAGCTGTCAAGGGCTATGACCATCAAGAGCTGAGGCCGCGCGAGGCCCGCGCTGCCCGCGGCGGACCACCATTTCCGGGGGCCAGGGACGCGGGGTCTCACCTTGCTGTTAAGATCCTCCTTGTGCGCGGCCGAGTGGTCGGCGGAGACCCGAGCGGCGCTGTCGCCCGGACCCGCCCCCGGACCCGGCATCTCCACGCCGCGAATCACCCGCCAGGCGCGCAGCGGGGACAGAGCCCCAGCGGCCTCGGGTCCCACACACGGCGCGTGCGCGCTCCCGCGGCGCCACCCCTCCTTCCGCACGCACTTGAGCGCATGCGCAGTCCGGGGGCTGGCGCGGGAATAGTTCTGCGCGTGCGCACAGCTGCTTAGCGCGCGAAAGAGCAGAACCGCGTTGTAGAATATGAGCACTTTTTTCTTGCGTCGTTCCCTAGCGGATCGGAGGTAGAAACGCTTTTGTCGTCTTTTCACTCCCTCGCTCCAAGGTACCTAACTACAGGGCCATATGCGCCTCCCAGTGGTAAATATAAAGAATAGAAGCGCAGTAGAAATAACGTTATCTAAGCAAAGATACGAGGCTGAGATACAAACTTAAAACATAGTGTCGACAAGAGAACTGAAAAAACTTAGTAAAGTTTTTATCGACTTGTGGCTAAAGTTGCCAAAAAATATAGTTTTATATGAATGTAAATATGCATTTCAGATGAATTGTTTTTCAGTAGATGTCTCATGCAATATTGTCAATATCTCATTCTGTGAAAAAAGTGACTAAGTCTTGGAAATAGGCAAAACAGATAATTGGATGTTCTTTCGGTGCTTTCCTGGGCTTGATTTTCTATAGACGGGGCTGTTCTGCCGCCCAACCCCGGTAGGAGTTAACTGTAGACGGAGAAGGCAGAGGCAGCCTTTACTAAAATTCACTCACTCTGTGAATGCAAAATATTTTCCTAGTCCTGGAGTTTATTAAAAATTCCACTCTAATTAAGTTAAAGTGACTCTGTTATGACTGGTTTTAGAGCTAATAAGCATTTTTACAAGCCCCCAAATTTTAGAAAGCCCAGAATTTCTAATATTTTAAATGTGCTAGACTTTTAGAGGAAATTCCTTTTTACAAAACAGCTCAGAAAAAATTTAAGAATCCAAGTTTATGTAATTAAAGTGAATCTCCAGAAAAATGAGGCTGGATCAATAATTTTGTTTTAAACAGAAAAGGTAACTACATGTCTTTTCTCTGATATATCAATGTTAAGTAAAATACAGGTACATGTTTTATATTTTATAACCTTTAGATTTTTCTCATGAAGAGATTAGCTAATGTAAATTTCCTAAACTACTTATATTGATTTATTCATTAAACAAGGTCATATTGCTGCTTCATAATTTTTGTTTATGAAAAATGTAAATTTGTGCTCACTAAAATAATTATTCAGATGAGCTTTTGTACAATAGTTATATTTTGTACTGTGTAAATTTAACCATAATTCTAAAGTCTTAGGTAACTTAAAAACTTGAAGTAACATTGAATTGAGTCAGTAGGGAACTATTAGATAACTATATAATTTATTTTACAAGTTGAATATTTTTTCTCTTTTTGCGGAACTGGGGATTGAACCCAGGGGCATTCTATCTCTGAGCTCCACCCCAGCCCTATTTTTATTCTTTATTTTGAAATAGGGTCTCACAAAGTTGCAGAGGGCCTCACTAAGTAGCTGAGGCTGGCCATGAACCCGCAATCCTCCTGTTTCAGCCTCCCAAGTACTGGGATTATAAGCGTGTAAAACCACGTCAGGCTTTACAAGTTGAATACTAAAACATTGATTTATAAGTATAATATTAAGTTTATAAACCTTTGTTTTGTATTTTTATATGCTACAGAATGGCTGTCCTTTTGGCTCATGTAATGGTTGTGTTCATTTTTGTCACTTTCAGAAGGTGTAAAAGGAATGAATGTGTATGGCTGTAGACAGTTGTGTTATGTGTACTTATGAGCTCTATTGGTCTGCAAAAGAGCTTGCATATGAAATCCTCAATTATCTGCATCCAGTTCTCTCTGAAATAGAAATGATTAAATAGGTTAAAAGTTACAATTAATGAGAGTGTTTGAAACCATATTAGGGGCAAGAATAACAGAAAATGCAAGGCAGTAAAATAAGCCTTGTTTTCCAAAGGAAAAAGAGTTCAAAAGTAAAGCATGATGTAATACAAAGTGATGATAATTATATTAGTATGGTGCTAACCTATTTTCACGCTGTCATTTTTTCATATTTATTGAAGTGCTTCCATTTTCCCCTCCGGCTGCTCTAAATTCTATATTGCTTGAAGTCACACTTCAGGATTAGCTGGTATTGTCTGTCATGCCTGACTGGTTCCAGACTGCTCATCTGCAGCCCACTTTTTTGCAACCAGCTAGTCTTTTCTTCCTTCGTTCATGATTCATTGCTGTTGTGTATCCTACCTAATAGGATAATTTCATGTTTATTGATGTCATTTATAGTCTTCCTCTGATTCTACATTCTTAATATATTTAATTCTGTTTAACAAGTGATGTGTTATTAGGCTGTATTCCAAGGTACTAAAGGAATAGTCCTACTACTGGGACTACTAATAGAATTACTGTTCTTTCATGATTTCTCAGTATAGTCCAACACAGATTTATTTTTAGCCAATATGCCTCCTCCCTGTCTTCTTCCAAATGAGGTGTAGTATAGTGCTGTGGGTCCCATATACCAGTCAATAGATGAGTGCCCTTATCATTAGATAAAAGTCATCTGATAGTCTTATTCAGATAATACAGATTTCCTAGTCCTTTTTTAAGATTTACTGAATCAAATCTTTGGGGACAGGATCTGGTAATTTGCTGAATACCATAGTTCTTACCATCTACCATAGCAAAACTCCTAGATTTGAATCTTGGCTTCTACATTTATTTGGTGTGTGTGACTTTGGGTAAGTCACTGATCTCTCAAGCCACAGTTTCTTAATAAGCAAAATGAAAGTAAAAATATTGCTTACCTGAAAGGGTTATTATGAGGATTAAATGAGTTAATATTTGTAGAGAGTTCATTAACAGTTTCAGGCACATAGTAAGCTCTATATAAGTTGTGTTCAATAGATAAGTCAAAAGTTATCCTAGATGATTTTTTTTGTGTGTGGTACTGGGGATGGAACCCAGGGGCATTCTACCTCCGAGCTACACCCCCAGCCCTATTTTTTATTCTTTATTTTGAAACAGGGTCTCACTAAGTTGCGGAGGGCCTCACTAAGTAGCTGAGGCTGGCCACGAACCCGGATCCTCCGGTCCTAGTCTCCCAAGTACTGGGATTACAAGCATGCGCCACCATGCCCAGCTTCCTAGATAATTTTTGACACAAAGGATTTGATTGACTAGAACGACCCAGGCTGTGAAGTGCTTGGCTTATTTCTTACTGAAGAGTATGTCTTCTTTTCCAGCGATTCTCAACAGGGCTAGGGGTATCTCTAGCTGATGCTTTAAAAAAACATTTGGAAACAGTTTGGGTTGTCACAATGATGAGATGGTTCAATTAACTCTGGTGGGATAGAAAAAAACGAGAGCCATTTGTAAGGGGACAGAATGAGCTACAGACTTTTTAAAGAAGCTAGACTAGCAGGATAAAGGGCAGTCTGAGAAAGTAGACAGTGCGGGGAGTTGTGTGGGGTGAGAGTATGGGTAGACCTTAGGACCAAGGAGGTAAAATCAAAGTAGAGGTAATATCACAATCTTAGGAATCTTAAGAATTCTTCTGAATTGTGTCAGAAGTGACAGGGCCTGAGATACTGCCTGGTGTCTACAGGGAGAGCTGTAGGATCTGGGAGAAGGACTACCAGGTCCTTGTCACAGAGGCATTGTGGGGAGGATGCAGGGACTTTGCCCTAGCAATAAAGCACACCAGGCTGGTCTTGGTCCCTCAAGGGAAAAGACCGAGTCTCCGAGTACTTGACTTGAGGTAAGATTGGTTCTGAAGCATATCCTCAGCTGTGGGATGTGGAAATCAGATACTTCTGCTTTCTGCAGCTAATATCACTGCTTTCTGCAGCTAATATCACAAGGACTCTTGTTCAAAGCAGGAACTTGGGATGGGGTGAGTGACGAGGATGCAGAATTTAAAGATGCACTCATTCTCAGGGTCCTGCAAACGTGTGCTTCTTTAAATTTTCTACCTCATGTGCATAAGGACTTGTTTAAAATGTTTTGCTCTACATTACTGATGAAGCAAAATTAAACATAACCATCTCTGTGAGTTAGATCACAGTACATCTACCTCAGTCAATTAAATAAAATCATTATGAAGTGTTTAATATCAGAGGAGTTGCAAATAGTGGTTAGGCATTTATTGTTACCAAGTTTGCATTTTGATGCTTATAAGACATGTAGAAAGCCGAGTGTGGTGCCCCATGCCTGTAATCCCAGCTACTCAAGAGGCTAAGGCAGGAAGGAGGAGGATCACAAGTTTGAAGCCACCTTGAGCCATTTAGCAAGACCCTGTCTCAAAATAAAATAAAAAGGGCTGTGTGTGGGGGGGGGGTAGGTATAGCTCAGTGCATGAGGCCATGTGTTCAATCCCTAGTGTTGAAAAAAAAGAAAAAAGTAAGAAAGAAAGGGAAAAAGAAAAGAAAATCATGCAGAAATGTGTCCACCTGAGTGAATCAACAAGGACAAATAAAGTTGAAATGATATATTAGTGATAACTATTTACAAATTCAGATGATATTTTATAGAAACTCCTCATTATAATGCAGAATTCTTCGTAGGTTAGGTGTTTTTACATTATTTCTGATTGTTAAGAATAACAAGATCTTAACAAATTGTTAATCGAAATCCGTTTATGGCCACAATATAATTCTGCCTTAGGGTTGCAAATTTGTTTTTCTTTGTGAAGCAAATAGCTAGAAAAATTGTACTTGTATTACTACAGTGTAAGCCAGCAAGTTAGCTCAGTTCACCTGTGTTTGCCCATAGGTTCTGTTTGGTTTTAAAAACATTGCTATGCTGTGATTGTTGGTTTGACCTAGAAAAACAAAACAACACATGGATATGGTGTGTAAGGCTGAGATTAAGTTCTGGAGGACCAAAGTCATACTTAAGCCATATTGTTGGTTTGATGTTAATCACAGGTGTGGTTGACACCATGCTCCAGCCTGTGTGTTGAGGCCTCCTGCAAGGAGGGTCACATGGTGCCTTTTGCAAGAGGAATGAATCCAAGGGTCAGAGGAAAAGGGAGAAGATGAAAGAGTACAAGGGAAGTTGGGCAATTAGGACTTGGGAGACGCTTTTGTTTAAAAAACCAGAAATTATTATTATACTGCTGGCACCAATATTTAAACTAGCTGTAATTTTATTTACAGTCAAGCTAGTGAAGACAAACGCAACTAGATGGAGTCCTCTGTGAATATAAATTGGTAACTGAGTGTTCTTCTACAAGGCAGAAGAACATGGTTTATTCTTTTTTTTTTTTTTTTTA
>PVJS01050339.1:0-14356 GCA_004027185.1 Glis glis | reverse complement strand
AGCTGAGGCTGGCCGTGAACCCGGATCCTCCGGTCTCCACCTCCCAAAGTACTGGGATTACAAGCGTGCGCCACCATGCCCGGCTATGATACGATTTTATATACAGGAAATCTTGGACTCCACCAAAAATAACTACTAGAACTGATGAATTCAGTAAAGTTGCAGAATACAAAATCAGCCCACAAAAATCAGCAGCTTCTTTACGTACCAACAATTAAATTGCTGAGAAAGAAATCAAGAAAGCAATCCCATTCATGATAGCTACCAAAAAAAAAGTAGAATACTTGAGAATAAATTTAACCAAGGAAGTGACTATTCTATACCACAAAAACAACAAAACATTGATGAAAAATTGAGGAGTACACAAAAATGGCTAAAGACATCCCATGTTCATGGTTTGTAATCCTTAATATGATGATTCCTTGTACCACTTGAATGCTTTGCTGCTTTTAAATTTCCTGCACCACATTAATAGTTCATCATCATTAACCTCCCAGAAAATCTCAAGATATGGACAGAAGGTAGGCAAGTTTTTTCCAGAATGTAACATGAATGGCCTCTATTCCAATTCCCAACAGAGTCCTCCTTCTCACCTGAAACCTCACAAGCATCGTCTTTAATGTCTGCATTCCTATTGGTATTCTGGTCTTCTGAGCTCCCACCAGAATCGTCCATTAAGTTCTGCTTGCAACATTCCAAGGCTTCTCTAGCCTACATTTCCAAATTCTCCCACCAACTGGCTCCAAAGACTTCTGAATCCCATAGTCAGCTATAATCACAGCAACAACCTAACTCCTGGTACCCATATCTGTTGTGTCAGTCAGCTTTTCCTTGCTGTGACCAAAATACCCAACAGGAACAACTTAGAGGAGGAAACATTCATTTTGGCTCATGGTTACAGAGGTTTCAGTCTATGATCAACCAGCTCCATTGCTCTGGGTCCCAGGTGAGTCAGAACATCACAGTGGAAAGGCATGGTGGAAGAAAGCTGTTCCGCTCATGGCAGCCAGGAAAGAGGAGAGAGAGAGAGAGAGAAAGAGAGACAGAGAGACAGAGAGACAGAGAGAATATGAATATGAATATGAATGAATGAGAATGAGAATATGAGAATGAGAGTGTAAGGGGCCAGGGACAAGTTAACCCCTTCAGAGCATGCCCCCAGTGACCTTCTTCCTCCAACGAGTTCTCAACTCCCAGTAGTCCATTCAACTATCCACAGATGAGATCAGAGCCCTCATGATCCAATCAATGCCTAAAATCCCCACCTCAGCCTTGCTGCGTGGGGAACCATGCTTTCAACATGAATTTCGGGGGGACGTTCCAGATCAAAACCATAACACCAACAACAGTTCATTTTGATTGCTTTCTAATATATGGATCTACCCCAATTTATTTATCTATTCTATTATTGATAGTTGGGTTGTTTTTAGATTTCAGATCTTATGAATAATGCCGCTATGAACATTTTTGTCTCTCTCTATATATAGACAAGACATATATATGCACATATATACATATATGTGCATGCCTTGTTCCAGAGTATATAGGAGCATCGTGGGTACGTTTGTGTGTGCATGTTATGTTCTTGAAGAGAGTGTGCATCGCTTGGTTGTTGCAAGCTCTAGTCTTGAAATGTTAATTTGTTCAAGATTTGTTAATCCTGTTTTCTCATCTTCTGTATCTTTCTATCCTGACGTTTTCTTTGTTCCATAAATTACTGAATGTGTTTTTCTTTTTTTACATTTCATGTCCATGGTACAATTTATGATATTTTTCTTTCTCCTTTGTGAATCTTTTTCTTTTTTCTTTTCATATTTTAGACTGTGTTATTAGTTGCACACACCATGTAAAATGATTGCCTTTCTTTTAAATGAGAAAATAGTAGCCATTTAACGCTTTATCCTTATGAAGTGGCCGGCTTTATCTATAGTATAGTAGTGCTTTTTATCATAAAGTCTGTTTTCTCTGACATCAGCATGACTACTGCAGCTTCCTTTAACTAACATACTCTAATGCATGTGATTGCGTCTCCTTCCTTGCCTTCTTGGATTTTCCTGAGCCCCTTCTGTCTGTGCATTGGTACCTTCATCAGTTGTAGAGAATGCTCAGCCCTTATCTCTTCAAATATTTCCTCTGTTTATCTCCTCTGTTTCTGATCCCCTTCTATCATTGATCAAACATATATTGATCTTCTCCATATCTCTTGAGCTCCTTCCCATATTTTAATATCTTTTCTCTCTGTGCTAAAATTCTACTTAATCTTCCCATCAACTAATTTTTCACTCTGGTTCTTTTTCAGATCTTCAATGTTACTCTTCTAGTTTCCTGTTGCCTGCGAACGTTTGCAAGCTTTTCCTATTTATTCCTTATTTCATTGAGGGTATTTCTTGTATCATCCATATCTGGTAATTTGTGGGACCATTTCTCTGATGTCTTGTTTCTGCTTGTTCTCATTCATGTCGCCTTGTTACTTTGTGTCTTGTTTTTCATTGAGAAAGTGCTGGTCCGTGTCCTTGAATCACTTTTCACAGGGATTATCGAATGCCTATGATCATAGTAGCCTCTTCCTAAGAGATTTGCCATGTGTGTCCACCAGTACTTGATTGCACAAAGAAATGGGGACCACTTCAAACCAAGTTCAAGATTAGGGATTCCCTGGCCTGCCTTGGCTATGCAGACCCAGAGGGCAGAACTGCTAGTCTGTGGCCCATTTTGTCAAGAACAGTAATTTTACCCTCATCCCAGTTTCTTCTCTTCTATGCCAAGGCATTCCTAAGGACGGATCACTGGGGAAGTCAGCTGTAGTTTATGTTTACCCTGAGAGTGCATCCTTTGGGGAGTTTCAGCTAACACAGGGAGGAAAGGTTCTCTTTGAAGTTTACTCTACTTTCGGTGTACTTTGGTCCTTGACTTCTGCCTATCCATGCCTCTAATAAAGGTCATGAAACTGAAGCCCAAGTCTAATCACCAAATATATTCCTTTTTTTTTTTTGCGGTACTAGGGATTGAACCCAGGACCATTCTACCTCCGAGCTACACCCCCAGCCCTATTTTTATTCTTTATTTTGAAACAGGGTCTCACTAAGTTGCGGAGGACCTCACTAAGTAGCTGAGGCTGGCCGTGAACCCGGATCCTCCGGTCTCAGCTTCCCATGTACTGGGATGACAAGCGTGCGCTACCACGCCCGGTTTTAATCACCAAATATATTCGTAAGATCAAAATGTCTTTGAAATTCTAACCCAAATCTTCGTTAAACTTTTTAAAAGTAGAAAATACATAAAATTCCAAAGCAGAAAATAATGAACTTTATTTCTACCACCTTCAATTATGTATATCTTCTCATGTTTGTCTTGCTGCATTTTTTAAAATTACCCATGCTATTTTGAAATAATTTAAACAAGGAATAAATATAAAATATGAATATTTAAATTATTGCATTGTCAACATTAAACATCATTCAAGATACCACTAAAACACATGCAAAGTTTTTTGTATTTGTACAGAGGGAAGATTGGTAATGGATGGATAAAGAGAAAGATAAAATACTTTCGTAAAAACGAAAACTACAGGCCAGGTGTGGTGGCACACGCTTGTAATCCCACTACTTGGGAGGCTGAGACCAGAGGATCCGGGTTCGCGGCCAGCCTCAGCTACTTAATGAGGCCCTCCGCAACTTAGTGAGACCCTGTTTCAAAATAAAGAATAAAAAATCGGGCTGGGGGTGTAGCCCGGAGGTAGAATGCCCCTGGATTCAATCCCTGGTACCACCAAAAAAAAAAAAAAAAAGAAAACTACAAATACCACTGCCATTAAAATGTTAATTTTTTAAAAATTCAGTCTAAGATAAAGGGAAGTGAAATTGAAGAAATTGTTGAACTTCATGCCTTTTTTTTTTCTTTTAACCACCGAAGAACTCATTTCCTAAAATATGTCTGTAAGGTTAGTTTTTTTTCTTGTTTTTAGAAAAGGCAGAGGTGTCAACAAAAGCATGAAGATATTCGAGTCATTCTGCTATTGGGTTTTTCGTTGGGGATTTTTGTTTATAGGTGGTGCGTGGGTTCAAGGCCTCATGTGTGCTAGACAATTCTATTGTTTTAAAACATAACATGCTTCAATTGGGGACAGTACTCAAGGGCGGTCTCTTCTGATAGGTTGGAATATTCTTCCTCCCGTCTGCCCCACCACGAGTTACCCAGTTTTAACATCGTGCAGGTTACTGCATTTGCATTCATTTCTTTGGCTACGATTCTCCCGGCTGTGTGGTTCTATGTTCAGATGGATTCGAAGTTCACATTATACTTTCACTTCTTTTTTTTTTTTTTTGCGGTACCGGGGATTGAACCCAGGGGCGTTCTACCTCCGCGCTACACCCTCGGCCCTATTTTTTTAAACTTTATTTTGAAACCGGGTCTCATGAAGTTGCGGAGGGCCTCACTAAGGAGAGAGAGAAAGAGAGAGAGACAGGGAGAGAGAGAGAGAGAGAGAGAGAGAGAGCTGAGGCTGGCCGCGAACCCGGATCCTCCAGTCTCCGCCTCCCAAAGTACTGGGATTACAAGCATGCGCCACCACGCCCGGCACATTATACTTTCACTTCTTTCTTCTTGGTTCCTGAATTCTTTTCTCGAGGCATCTGAATTCTGTTGCTAAGCATTCAGAAGGGCTCATGGGTGCTAATTCTCTTAAGTCATTTCATGTTTGAGAATAGGCCCTTATAAATAGAAGGACCTGGCTTCTGCGATAGAATATTCCTGGCAACATCTTTCCATAAAGTGCTCTGCAGATAAACTTCAATATGCATAGCTGGTCTGGTGGCGCACACTTGTAATCCCAGTACTTGGGAGGCTGAGACAGGAGGATGGCAGGTTCACGACCAGTCTCAGCTACTTAGTGAGGCCCTCTGCAACTTAGTGAGACCCTGTTTCAACATAAAGAATAAAAAAGAGGCCGGGCGTGGTGGCGCACGCTTGTAATCCCAGTACTTTGGGAGGCAGAGACCGGAGGATCCGGGTTCGCGGCCAGCCTCAGCTCTCTCTCTTTCTCTCTCCCTCTCTCTCTCTCTCTACCTAGTGAGGCCCTCCACAACTTCGTGAGACCCGGTTTCAAAATAAAGTGTAAAAAAATAGGGCCGGGGGTGTAGTGTGGAGGTAGAACGCCCCTGCGTTCAATCCCCGGTACCGCAAAAAATAAATAAATAAATAAATAAATAAAAAGAATAAAAAATAGGGCTGGGGGTGTAGCTCAGAGGTAGAATGCCTCTGGGTTCAATCCCCAGTACTGCAAACAACAACAACAACAACAACAAAAAACCTTGAATATGCATAGAAATTACCTAGAGACTTGTTAAAAATTCAGATTCAGAGCTGCTCATGGTGGCACACACCCATAGTCCCAGCTATTCAGGAGGCTGAGGCAGGGGGATCCTTTGAGACCCTAAGTTTGAGACCAGCCTGGGCAATGAAGTGAGACCCTGTATCAAAAGAAAACAAGACAAAACAAAAGAAAATGGTAGCTTCAGTAGGTCTCACATTGGGTCTAAGACTCTGCATTTCTAACAAGCTTTTTTTTTTTTTTTTTGCGGTACTGGGGATTCAACCCAGGGGCATTCTACCTCTGAGCTACATCCCCGGCCCTATTTTTTATTCTTTATTTTGAAACAGGGTCTCACTAAGTTGCGGAGGGCCTCACTAAGTAGCTGAGGCTGGCTGCGAACCTGCGATCCTCCTGTCTCAGCCTCCCAAGTACTGGGATTACAAGCGTGCGCCACCACGCCCGGCTCTAACAAGCTTCTAAGTAATGCCCATGCTACCCATCTGTGGGCTCCGCTTTCATTGGCATGTGTGTGGATTTCGCTTTATTATCGCTGGACTCTGAAAGCTAGAATCAACAAACTTTCTGGTCTTGGGGATGTAGTTCAGTAGAAGAGCACCTGCCTAGCAGGTACAAGGCCCTGGGTTCAATCCCCAGCACCAAAAGAAGACACAAACAAAAAAAGTCTTAACACCAGCTTTATTTCTCCCGTCTTGAAGGTAATTTGCTTTTTCTGCTGCATTGCCTGGATAATTCTTCTATCATTGAGATGCAGTAATTATATTGGATTTGAGCACTCTGGGTTAGACTTTCTTTAATAAGTGTGTTCTTTTAAACTTAGAGATTTTTTTCTTTCTTTATATGATATCCTGAACTATATTTTTATTTTTATTTATTTATTTTTTGCATGGTACTGGGGATGGAACTCAGGGCTTCTACCCCCAAGCTACACCCTCAGCCCTATTTTTTTATTCTTTATTTTGAAACAGGGTCTCACTAAGTTAGTTGTGGGGGGCCTCACTAAGCAGCTAAGGCTGGCCACAAACCTGAGATCCTCCTGTCTCAGCCTCCCAAGTACTGGGATTACAAGCGTGCGCCATCACGCCCAGCTCTGAACTGTATTTTTAAATACATATTCTATATCATCTGATGGGGTCCCTATTTCACAGGGAGAAATTATTTTTTTTGAGGTACTGGGGATTGAACCCAGGGGCATTCTACCTCTGAGCTACACCCCCAGCCCTATTTTTTAGTCTTTATTTGGAAACCAGGTCTCACGAAGTTGCAGAGGCCTCACTAAGTAGCTGAGGCTGGCCGCGAACCCGGATCCTCCGGTCTCAGCCTCCCAAGTACTGGGATTACAAGCGTGCGCCACCACGCCCGGCTGAGAAATGATATTTATTAGATGATCTAGTCCGCGTTCTGGAACTCTTCGCTTTGTTCATTGCTTTTATGCTCTTTCTCTTCTTCCTATGCATTCGGTCCGATTATCCAAAATCTTTTCTCTATGTCAATAAGCAAGTTCCAATAGTATCTATTCTGCGCATTGTAATTTCTAGGGTTTTTTTCAGTTGGTTGTGTAATCACATTGTTCCTTTAGACAAGTCTTATCCCCTTTTCTTCTATTCTTGAAATGTACTTCCCTGTAGGTGGCTCTTTGCCTCTGGCCCTGAACTTTTCCTCTTCTTTCCCTTATGTGCGTAGTCACCAAGGCATTGCTTTGGCTAAGACTTGAGTGGCTCTATCTGGACGCTGTCCTTGCTTTGATACAGTGCTGGGGACTTCTTAACCCTTTGTCCACTGGTTCAGAATAGGTTGTTTGTTTGTTTGTTTTGCAGTACTGGGGATTGAACCCAGGGGCATTCTACCTCCAGGCTATACCCCCAGTCCTAGTTTTTATACTTTATTTTGAAACTGGGTCTCACAAAGTTGTGGAGGGCCTCACTAAGTAGCTGAGGCTGGCCGCGAACCTGGATCCCCCGGTCTCAGCATCCCAAGTACTGGGATGACAAGCACGTGCCACCACGCCCGGCTTGTGTAATAAGTTTTATTTGCCCCTCCTGTCCTTTTCCTCAGTTGAGAGCGTGGCTCTGGAACCTGTGTTGAGTTTCTTGCAATAGGACCTTTGACAACACGGGAGCAGGATTTAGACTTCTGTTTCTTTCTACAAATTTCTATTACTTTCTTTACGGACCCTTTCACGGTGTGATTGCAATTGCTGAGACTTCCTTTTTCCTGAAGATACTTTGCCGATTTAAGCCAGAGGAGTGTGTGGCACAGTGGTAGAACAGTGGCCTGGTATGTGCGAGGCCCTCGGTTCAATCCCCGCTTCTGCCGGAAATAAATAAATAAATCTATAAATAAAATAAATAAATAAATAAATAAGTAAATGCATACATACATACATAAAAACATACATAGATAGATACATACATATATGCATACATACATATATACATACATATATACATACATACATACATAAAATTTAAGTCAAGTCCTATCACCCATTGTTTAAAATTCTCCAGTGGCCCCTTTATTTGAAAATGAAAACCAAAGACCCGATATGCACCACTGGGCTTATCGGGATCTGTCTCCACCCTCACCCCATTACCTTGCTGACCTAGTGCCCTCCCCTGGTCCTTGCTCACTCTGGGGAGGCCACCTGGTCTCCTTGTTAAACCTCAAGCCTGGGTGTGTACCTGCCGCAGGGTCTTCTGCCTGGAACATTTCCCCGCCCCCATGTCCTCAGGTTTTGCTCTTTCTCCTCTAAGTTTTGGCTCAAGTAACCCCTCAAAGTGACCTTTTCTGACCATGCTATTTAAAACCACAGATCTGGGTCCTTCTCCCGCTGACTGTTTTCAGTTTTCTCTGTAGCATCTGTCATTTTCTAATAACATCATATCTTTTTTATTTTTTATTTATTTTTTACAGCCCAGGGGTCTTTATTTATTATTTTACACCTATTATGCCATGAGTTCATAAGGAATAGGTTCCAGCAGCCCAGGCTCCTTTCCGTTGGTCCTCACATAGTGTGCTTCTCTGGGCGGAGCAGGCTGGCGCTTCAGCTGAACCCAGGTCCCTTTCTCCTTGGCTTCCTTCTTCTTCTTTTTTTTGCGGTACTGGGGATTGAACCCAGGAATGTTCTACCTCCGAGCTACACCCCCGGCCCTATTTTTTATCCTTTATTTTGAAACCAGGTCTCACAAAGTTGTGGAGGGCCTCACTAAGTAGCTGAGGCTGGCCGCGAACCCGGATCCTCCTGTCTCAGCCTCCCAAGTACTGGGATTACAAGCATGTGCCACCATGCCCGGCTTTCCTTCTTCTTCTGATCATTTTCCTTCACCCACTGTTCTGAGGGAGCCCCACCCCGCTAGGAAGAGTTGGAGAGCTATAGACTGGCGGAATTTAGATTCAGACTCCTGATGGGAGTTTATACCAATTTATTTTCACACTTCACACTGGGTATGGGAGCCCCAACTCTGTGCAGCCGAGATTCAGCGGGGGTGCTTACCACAACGCAGTTTCTTCTCCAGGTTCTTGGGTTGTCGTCGTTGGTGGGAGCACACCAGCAGTCATGGAGCACTGTGACAGGGAGTCTGGTAACTCACTTGACTTGGAGCTGGAGGCTCACTGGGCCTAATTCTCTTGGGCCTTATATACTATTTGAGGAGGGGGTCTTATCTTAGGTAGGCATATGCTCCTTAAGCTGAGGCTGGGCATGCACAGTTACATCCAGTGCTAGGGTTGCATCAGCCGGGTGGCGGGGGAGAAGGCGTTAAACATACCTCATCACTCAAGCCAGACCTGGGAAGCTCCCGGGCTGTCATTTTGGGTGCTTCACTTTTACTCACACACATTTGCCTCAAAATGGCAGCACTTATGTCAAGCAATTCACAATTCAAGAAAGCATGTCCAAAGGCACTCTCCACACCCGCTTCAGGAAGCTGTCTGGACTCTTAGAGTGCTTCATATGCTCAATCCGCACATTAATTCTCTTAATAAGAATCTTGCCCTTGACTTGCTTGTTTACAACAAGGCCAACAGCATGCTGGGTAACATTCTAGACTCTTCCGGTTTTGCCATGGTAACATTTGTGAGGCATTCCTTTTTGAACAGTACCGGTTCCCTTAATGTCTACAATATTACCCTTCTTGTAGATTCGCATATATGTGGCCAAAGGAACAACCCCATGTTTTCTAAAAGGCCTAGAAAACATGTATCGGGCTCCGCTCCTCTTCTCCTTTGTGTTTGTCATTTTGGAGAATTACTGGAAGATGGCGGGGAAAGATAATCTTTTTTTATTTTTGGTGGTACTAAGAATTGAACCCAGGAACATGCTTCCTCTGAGCTACCACCCCCACCCCCAGCCCTATTTTATTTTTTATTTTGAAACGGGGTCTCGCTAAGTTGCTAAGGGTCTCGCTACATGGCTGAGGCTGGTCGCGAACCTGCGATCCTCCTGTCTCAGCCTCCCGAGTACAGGGATTACAGGTGTGCACCACCAAACCCATCATGATTTACTTGTTTTCTTTTTTTCTACTTCATGTATACTGGTTTTTCTATTTTTCTATTTTCTGTTTTTCTATTTCATGTATACTGGTGAAGGCAGTCTTGTCCTTAGAAAACCTGCTCCAGTGTGCAGTCACTTGCCATTAGGAATAGTTCCTATTTATCCAAACTATCTCTCTAACCCCAGCTAGCTCAGATGGCTTTGCTCAGCGGGGTTATATAGAAATGCATGCATAAGTAAAATATCCTTCACTCTTCTGCATTGTGAGGTCTATCTACTGTGATGGTATAAGATAGGACAGGAGGTTAAAAAATAATAAGGCAATTGAAAATTCATTTTGACTCCCCAAGTTGTTTTTTGTGGTATTGGAGGTTGAACCCAGGGGCATTCTACCTCTGAGCTACACCCCTAGCCCTTTCTCTTTTTACTTTTGAAACAGGGTCTCTCTACATTGCTGAGAGTCTCCCTAAATTGCTGAGGCTGGCCTCGAACCTGCAATCCTCTTGTCTCAGCCTCCCAAGTACTGGGATTATAGGGGTGCACCACCACGCCCAGCTCGACTCTCTTATTTTTATCTTTGCTTTTTTTCTATTCAGTAAGTAAGGAAAAGTACTGGGGATTGAACCTATGGCCTCATGCATTCTAAGCACAGGCTGCACCCCTGAGCTGCACCGCTGGCTCCTGACTCCCTTATTTTGACTCCTTCACTTGCCCTTTCTTATAGTTTCCCCTCATGGTGACAAAAGGCATATTGTTTAATCTTCAGCAAGTGGGTGACTTCAGTAAGCGGCAGAACTATGAGCAATGAAGAGGCAGCCCCCTTCAAACACCACTACTTGGTTTATACAGTTTCCTTGAGCCTCTGCATCCCTGGGCATTGCACATGGCAGCTAAGTCTCTGCTAGCCGCTCATGGATTTCAGAAGCATTTAATACAAAACCAAAACATGTTTTTAAGCAAGATACTAATATTTGAACATTTATACCACTGTATATGTAATTTAATGATCCATAGTCCTTTTCTGGTCTATTATAGTCTTAACCATCTTTAAACCATCTCAGCTAAATCTGTTATGCTATTTTGAATTCTTCCCAGTTAGCTGTAAAGAAGACACCTGTTAACTAGACTCAAACGTCCTCTGGTTAATTGACTAAATATGAATAATAATGATCATTGTGTCTCAGGAAAGGTGCCAAGTGTTTAATATGCATCATCTTATTTCATCCTCAAAGTAAGCTAGCGATTTAGGGCAATTAAAGAATGTGTATAGAGAGAGAGCTGGACACGGTGGTGCACGTTTAATCCCGGTACTTAGGAGGCTGAGGTAGGAGGATAGTAGGTTCCAGGCTAGCCTCAGCAATTTTGTGAGACCCTCATTAACTTACTCATCAACTTAGTGAGACTCTGTTTCAAGATTAAAAACTAAATAAAATAGGGCTGGGGGTGTGGCTCAGAGGTAGAACATCCCTGGGTTCAATCCCCAATACCATAAATAAATGAATGAATAAATAAATAAATAAATGTATATATGTATGTATGTATATAGAGAGTCAGACACAATGGCATGCATCTGTAATCCCACTACTTGGAGGCTAAGACAGGAGGATTGCAGGTTTGAGGCCAGCCTCAGCAACTTAGTGAGACCTTCGGCAACTTAGCGAGACCCTGCTTCAATTTATAAAAGGAAATAAATAAAATGGGCTAGGTGTAGCTCAGTGTTAGATTGCCCTTGGGTTCAATTCAAAGTTTTGTTTGCTTGTTTGTTTTTGTGGTGCTGGGAATCAAATGTACAGTATCACACATACTAGGAAAGCACTACCAATCAACTACACCCTCAGCCCAAGGATAAAATGTGAAAGACTAAAATCGTAATACAAATATAAAATGAACACAGGCTCAAGATCATAGTTCACTTATTAATTAACGAAGGAACCAATACAATATAACTGACTCAAAGGAGAATTTAAAGAACTATGTACATAGGCAACCAGGATTGCTAAAATGAACTTACAAACAAATATAAAACAGGTTACTATCCAAAAGTATCTTAGCAGGATAGATTTGCATTTCTATGGACAAGAATCATTTGGATGTATGTATGTATTTATTTATTAGTAGCAGGGATTATGTATCTATGTATTTATTTATTTATTTATTTATTTATTTATTTATTTATTTATTGGTAGCAGGGATTGAACCAAGGGGCATTCTACCTCCAAACTACCCCCAGCCCTATTTATTTATTGATTGATTGATTCATTTATTTATTTATTTTTGAAACAGGGTCTTCTTAAGTTTCAGGGTTTTATTTTATGAATTTATAAAATATCTCAAAGATATTGAAAGCTGGACATAATCCAGAAGGTTAGGTTGTTCTAAGAGGGATACCCCGTACTCTTTGCCCATTTCAAAGTCTTTAATTTTTGGAAAACAAAAGATTATTGTTTTTGTTTGCTTGTTTGTTTGTTTTCCTTTGCTGTGCTGGGAATTGAACTCAGGGCCTTAAACATGTGAGATAATAAGCCGGGCGTGGTGGCGCACGCTTGTAATCCCGGCACTTGGTGTAACAGGTGGAGTGAGTGTGAGTCGCGTGAAAGATGAGAGCTTAGCAGACAGAATGCAGAAATCTTTTATTGTGCTCCGGGACGAGGTCTGCTGACCGGTAGGGGTCTCGGTCAGCAGAGTCGCACCAGGAGAGGAAGGGAGGGCATCTTTATAGCAGGGTCTGGGGTGGGAGTCAGTGAGGCATCTTCTCGTGAGATGAGGCAGAACAAAGCAGGTCTTCCTGTGAGATTTGAAACTTGCCACGCTCGGGGTCTCCTGTCCCAGCTGCAGGAGTGAGGGGGAAGGGGAAGGGGAAGGGGAAGGGGACCCGACCTAACACTTGGGAGGCTGAGACTGGAGGATCCAGGTTCGCGGCCAGCCTCAGCTACTTAGTGAGGCCCTCCGTAACTTCCTGAGACCCGGTTTCAAAGTAAAGGATAAAAAATAGGGCCAGGGGTGTAGCTCGGAGGTAGAATGCTCCTGGGTTCAATCCCAGGTACTGCAAAAAAAAAAAAAAAAACCATGTGAGATAATTATTCTACCATTGAGCTATACCTCCAGCCTAAGAGATAATCTTTAAATAAAGCAAATAGCAGGATGAGGTGTCGCATGCCTGTAATCCCAGTACCTGGGAGGCTGAGACAGGAGGACGGCAGGTTTGAGGACAGCCTCAACAAGTAGTGAGACTCTCATCAACCTAGTGAGACCTTGTTCCAAAATGAAAATAAAATAGGGCTGGGGGTGTAGCTCAGAGGTAGAATGCCCCGGGTTCAATCCCCAGCACCACACACAAAAGAATAAAAAAATAAATAAACACAGGATGTTAGAACTTGACCAAATATTACAGATCAAATCCTACATTTTCTAGATGAAAGAATCCAATGTAAAATATTTGCCCCAAATCAGAAAGCTGGCTACTAGCAGAAACAGAAGAACAGAGAAACTCAGGTTCATCATGATTAAAATAAGCAGGTACACAAAATTTAAACCCATGTGTTAAAATTACCTTCAAATATATAACTGAAGCAAACATTAGCTAGAAAAATTCCCTAAGGTCATAGTGCAGAATAAGACCAGAGACGATGTTGTATCAATAAGCCTATTTTCTCTCAACAAGGCAAATATCATGAGCTGATATTGCTTAATTACACAATTGTACTCATTTTTAAATTACAAATATGTTCTCCAACCGTAATGTTTTCCTGAGCTGATTATCTGATTTAGTATATGCGCAAAGAGACATTTTCTGAGAAGACATACTCATCAACTGACATTTTCTTTTTAATTAAGTCAAAAGTATTCCCTTGCCTTAAAGATACAGTATCGGAGAGATTACTTCAATTACAGACGTGGAAGCTGATTTAGGAAATTAAGGATGTGCCTAACATTTAATCCAGCGGGTAAGTAACCTGAGTGCTACAATACTGCAATTAAAACTTAAGTCATGCTCAGATTTGATTTATATGTAACACATTTTTAATAGAATGGAGTAATTTTTCTTAGCTACTTAGACTGCTGAGGTACAAATACAAGGAATACATGCAGCTTCATTTAATATTTTTTTTTGAGGTACTGGGGATTGAACCCAGGGGCATTCTACCTCGGGGCTATACCCCCAGCCCGGTTTTTTTTTTAGTCTTTATTTTGAAACAGGGTCTCAATAAGTTGCAGAGGGCCTCACTAAGTAGCTGAGGCTAGCCACGAACCCAGATCCTCAGGTCTCAGCCTCCCAAGTACTGAGATTACAAGCGTGAGCCACCACGCCTGGCTTTCATTTAACTTTTTTTTGTGTGTGTGTGGTACCGGGGATTGAACCCAGGGGCGTTCTACCTCCGCGCTACACCCCCGGCCCTATTTTTTTTTTATCCTTTATTTTGAAACCGGGTCTCACGAAGTTGCGGAGGGCCTCACTAAGTAGAGAGAGAAAGAGAGAGACAGGGAGAGAGAGAGAGAGCTGAGGCTGGCCGCGAACCTGGATCCTCCGGTCTCCA
>PVJS01050338.1:0-14353 GCA_004027185.1 Glis glis | reverse complement strand
CCCCAGCCCCCTATTTTTTATTCTTTATTTTGAAACAGGGTCTCACTAAGTTGCGGAGGGCCTCACTAAGTAGCTGAGGCTGGCCGCAAACCTGCGATCCTCTGGTCTCAGCCTCCCAAGTACTGGGATTACAAGTGTGTGCCACCACGCCTGGCTAAGACCAGACTTTCACTATATCGCCATGCACAGGTCATCTCTCCCAGGAGGACGAGCAAAAGATGAAAGTCTATAAATGGACGGAAGTTCAGGCTCTTTTAAACTATTTTACTGGAAGTTTATTTGCACTCCTGCATCATTTTGTTTCTTCCCTGGATTCTTCATATCCTACTGTAGAAAATTTTTCAAAATTTTCAATGTTCCCAACCTCCCCCCAAGCAGCAGATTGGGGCTTCCTGGGGCTTCCTGGTCATCTCTTCCGCAGTCTTTCTCTCTTCCCCCTTGGCTAGACTTATCCCTCTACTAATTCTGTTTACTAAAACTAAGCAACATGCTTTTAACTCAGCAGTCACCTCCAGAATTCACAACCAGTGAATTCCTTAGGGCAAGACCCATGACTTGCATCCATTTGAAATCCTCTAGAGGCCCTACCATGTCTGCTTCTTAATAATCTTCAATGGAACTTAAAGTAGTGCTACCAAAAGATATAAACAATGCTAGGATTTGGACTCTGGGCATTATGTCAGTGCCTCAAGTTAAGCCAGATCTCTAAAAATTAAACTCTATCCAGGTCACCTCAGTCTATACACAGTTGGTTCTTCTGTGTACCACATGCAGACATGGCCTAGGGCAGGGGAGATGTAGCATCAGCCAGTGATCCGACCCTGCAAGTGGCCAACAATGGCTATTAAAAGAGGCATGCCTGTAATCCCAGTGCTTGGGAGGCTGAGACAGGAGGATCACAGGTTCAAAGCTAGCCTCAGCAACATAGTGAGACTCTCAGCAATCTAGTAAGACCCTGTTTCAAAACAAAAAATAAAAAAGGGCTGGGGGTGTAGCTCAGAGGTAGAATGTCCCTGGATTCAATTCCCAGTACCACAAAAAAAAAAAAAGAGGGGCAAACTGAAAGTGTTAAACCTGCTATAAAGTATAAATTTAAAACTTCAATCTTGTTTCCTAATTTTTATTATATTTTTATTTACTATGTATGTATTCTTATCTATACATATATGCATACCAACTTATATTAGCCAACATTTTATGGACACATGAAACCAGATTACATTTAAATTCCATTTTATTATATATAACATCACATATAAAGTACAGACATGGCCCTATAATGGCATGCAATGAAACATATCAGAATGTGGCCGTATCCATCAAAGCCCCACTTTGGTTATCATAGCAGGACAGAAGGGAATTTGAATCATGAGTTAATGTTCTCATCTGTGGGTAATTCCTAACCACAATTTAAGTTTAACCAACCCCATAACTTCTTCGGCTTTCTTCAGCAGAGGACCCACAATGCATAAAAATAAAGTACCTCATCCCGGTTTCTCTCCTCTAGGGTGTCCCTTTATGTGAGGAGACATTACATGCTCAGACCCATGAAAAGTACTTGAATTAGATTTCTGTGATCGTTTTTATGGGTTGAGGCCATATATACATCCAGAGAGGCTAAGCTTTCTCCCTGCAGAAACTCGAGCCCTGGCTGTGTTGACTGCAGCTCGCTTTTGTCTTTGACCTCGTCTATCTTTCATGTTGTGATATCATCCCGCCTGCAGACCAGGCATGGAATATGAAATTCTCTGTATGCCGTGGATACCCGGCCCAGAGTGTACTTTTGTCATTGAAAGCCAGGCCTTTCGATAGAAAACAAACCACAAACATCGAACACCTCTCCATTCAATAGACCCCTGGACTCCTAGCTCTAAGCTTTGCCTATTGTCCTAAAGGGACATGTAACTTGCTGGGACTCACTCTCATTAATGATCTTTGAGTGAAACTGTAATGTAAGACATAAATGGAGGAATTAAGTATCTCAATTAAGGTTTCTTGAATCACAAATCTTACACATGCAAGTGTCTTTGGAGGTCACCCCCGTCAGCCCCCCTCACCTTACAAATGATGATACAAATGAGTTTAAGAGACTTAGCCTTGGGTCCCGCTCAGTAAACACCAAGCAGGAGCCCAGCCTAGACACCCAGTCATGAGGTCTTCTACCCCCACCCCCACCTCTGAGGCCATCACACTTAATCCATATATGCTCACACTTCTAATGTGCCCAAGTGATTTTCAACCCCGAGTCTGTTTTCTGCTTTGCCTGACTTCTCACCTCTCTTGATAAGCAGCCCCGTGTCAGAATTCTATGGTGTTAACTGTTTTATAAACAAGCATATTTGTTAGAACCTTCAAAATAGGTGCTGGCGAAATCGACATGAGTAACACTCTACCGTGCACAGCCCTCTGCATTTTCCAAAACACTTTCCCTGACGTTATCTCACTTGATCAAGTAAGTAAATAAAAGGTTTATTTGCTTAGAGAGTGAAGCAGGAAAGTGGAGTAATAGAGGAGCCATCAGACACACCCGGTATTGTGTGCAGGTATGTTCCTATCACCCTATGCCTCAGTATGATGTATAATTACAATGCACCAATAAATGGATAAAAATTGCATATTGAAATATATAAAAAAGAAAAAGGTTAAAAAGATTATAAAATATGGATGGGACCTCCATCAAACATCTTTTTTCTCTTTGGAGCCGGGAGCTGGAAAGCTTCGAGTCACCTCTCCGTGATCTCCCTTCTGAGATGCTCAAGCCAGCCAGGCCCTTCAGAGTTCCCCCCGAGCTGCAGTTTGCAAACCGTGTATCCAATGGCCCTGAAATGCCTCCAGGGAGTCCTGGGCAGGATGGGGACCTTGTGTTAAGCAGAAAGTGGAGACTTCTGGTCACAGAGCTGGAATCCCAGGAGAGGTGTCCTCTGACCAGGGCTGGGTCCAGCCTCTTCTAACCAAAATGGACAGATTTCCCCCTGAGGCTGGTCAGAGCTCATGGATCTGAAGGTCAAGGCATCTTTTTTCCTTTATGATGAAAATATATTTTCAATGTCAGGAGAAATTATGACACCCAAAATCCTACTACCAAATCACATTGGGTTTACATCCCTCCATCACTTCTAGCCTGCCTTAACCATGGGATTTTTACAGCTGTAAGGAGGCTGTACATAAAATTGTGTATTTTTTAATAGTATTGTCTGTTTTGTATATTTTCCAAGTTTCTACAGTTTGCATGTCATAATGGTCTTCATTTTCATAATGTTTTTAAGGGGAGGCTTCAGATTATCTTTAAATTTATAAATAATGGGAACTTGCAGGTATTAAACTAATGAGTCAACTCACCAAGAGAAGAAATGATTTCAGGCACTAAGGGAAACTGTGGCCTGTTAGAAGGAGGCTGAGATGCTGAAGACCCCAGCGACTGGGGGTAGCCTCAGGAAGCCAGGGCTACACATGACAGCTCAAAGATCCAGAGTGTGGCTCCGCGCCTACGGGAGAGAGCCACAGCATCTGGGGACACGGACATTTGGCCATGAGGAAGGTACTCTCTTCTATGAGCTGCAAATGGTCCATCAGATGCTACCAGAGCCCAGAAGAAGTCTCCCCTTGGCTCTAACGCCTTGATCACCAAGCAGATTGGGATGGTAACCCATCCTTCCAGAAACATGGTCCAGAGAAGGGACCATCCTGAGTCATGAGCAGAAGCACTGCAGACACCGTGTAGGAGTTTGCCACTCTACATCCCTGATCTGGTCCCTAATGACAGAGCAGGCTCTCCTGGGCATAGTTAGTACCTTCATCCCGAGGCCCCGCCCCCCTCTATGTGAAAAGATGTCATCAAGTTTGTGGCACACGTAACTGAACTGCAGGGACCACATCAAGCTGAAAGACATCAGGAAGTCCCTGCCCAAGGGCAAGATGGCATGCCTCTAGGACATGGCCGTCTCTCTTTCTATGACATGTAATACTCTGTGGACATGGAGTAACTTAACCAGCATGTGGTTAAGGTTCCTTGGGGCTGGTTATTTTGCTCGTTCATGGCTTGATGCTTTGTCTAGGTAATTGTATTTTGTATTTTGTATTTTGTATTTAAGGAATCACAAGAGCAGCTAATAGTGACATTCCCACATCGCAGGGGATTTTTGCTCGTGGGATCGAAAGGCTTCAGGAGGAGGATTCACAATGTGTCAGAGGAATCTAGACGTGGATACCAGGAGGTTTCCTTTGTGACTCTGGTACTGGAACTCTAACATGGGGAGCTCCTAGGAGTTCCATGAGCAGTGCCTAGGGTACCAAGGCACGGACGGCCTCAGCTTCCCTGCCTGGGTGTCATCCGAGCTGAACTTCTCTGTCCCCTGTCAGCAGATGAGCCTGGCCTTTGCCCACAAGAAAGTCTGAGCTGCTCAACACCACACTTTGGCAATGTTCCTCTTGTCCCCAAATCCCCATCCCCTGTTAAATTTAAACTTGAATTATGCATTTTGCCTTCCTTCCAGATAACATTGTCTTCTTCAATATGAAATTAGATTGAGGTAAGAGAAATGATTGCTGACTTGTTTGAATTTCAGTCATTAGGCTCAAAGAAGAAATGGTAACTCAACTAACTTATTAAAAGTACTATCTTCCATCCAAGATAGAACTTACCAGAATAAAAGTTCTTGGGCATGTTTTATAGTACATGTTCTTAAGACACTGTAAAATCCAATAACATTTATTTTTCCCAAGTCTATTTCACCCTTTAATAAGATTAAAATTAATACGGCTGACTGTCTCAAGGAAAAGGTCATCCTTTTACACACTGGAGGCCACTAGCCCATGATCAGCCTGCCAAAGATGACCTGCACAGGGAGTCAGAGAGATGCCGGAGAACTCATCGATTTCCCTGACTTGACTCTCAGCATTACTAAGGACTTCGGCATGGGCTCATTGCTTTGGCTCTCTCTTCTGGCTCACTCACAGAAGAAGCTAGGTTCCCTGAGGAGCAGCTCTCAGTCTACAACTCCCTTGGCTGGAGCCTCAACCACGTCCACCCTGGCCAAGAAAGGGCTTGGGTGACTCGTGCTTACAGTGTAAATCATCCAAAATATGGAATGCTTCATCTCTCGTCCCCTACACACCACACAGAATATACACACTTCTCTTCCTATATTTTCTAGCTCAATGAGTGGCCTCTCTATCCTTCTAGTTACTCAAGCCAAAACCTGGATAACTCTAGACTCCTCCCTCCTCCGTTCCCCAATATCCATGAATTCTAAGCACTGTCTATGCTAACCTCTAAATACCTTATCCTCTACTCCAGTCTCGTTACCTCTCATCTGGACTATTGCATTATTAGAGGATGCTATAATTAAATCAAGGAGATTCCAGAATCCTTTAAAAATTCAAACCATCAAGCAATCAATAGATTCCCTGTGCTTCATTGGAGGGAGTACTCCTGACCTTGTGTGGTTCACAGCCTACCTAGACACATTCTAAACCTGACCGCGAAGGAATGAGAGAAGGAAGAGGTGTAATGATAAAGTTCCAAGTAAAATAACATCCCCAAATGAGTCCTCTGGAAAGGAAAAGACTGGTGGAGCAGGAAGGTTTATCGGGAAGGCTTCCTGGAAGAAGTGGGAATTTTGAGTCATGTTGCCAAAAATGTGCCGGACTTGAATCTACAAAGGAAAAAGAACAATGGAGCAAAGTTTAGAAAGCAAGAAGAACCATGGGTTGTGCAGAAATAGCGGAGAGTTGACTCTATGTTAGGGGTGATGAGAAGTGCAGAAAAACAGATTAAACTAAAATCAGGAGCATCTTAATTGCCTTGGCAGTTACAAAGACCAGGGAAGCTGAATTCCTAGAGGAAGTGGTGAATGAGTGTGGTTCAGAATAAATGTGCTAGGTTCAGAAAAGGCAAAATGGGTGAGTAGCCAGTAAAATTCACCCTATAATTAAAACTACTGCTTCTGGCTAAAGCTGCCTCCTTGGCTGAGGCCCCGGTACTAGTTTTGTCTACTGCCAGCCTATCCAATCTTCCAGGGTGAGTGTCAGGGGCATGTAGCACTGTTCCCAACCAGTGGCCAATTTCTCCCAGGACTTTTAAAAGCATCCACTTAAACTAAAGTCTATAAACCCCGGGGTCAATGTGTGCCACATTGGACAACATGTGTGATTAACAGTGGGAGTTCAGAAAGGAACTTCTAATAGAAAAGCTCTTTTTACTTTAATTCATTGAGGAGAGGAAAGAGTGCCTCATCCTGCCCGGGAAACCTAGACATCCCCCCTGGCTTAGACACCAGCTAAATAGGCCCATAGCATTCGAGTTACTACCCATTTTAGTCAGCTGTTTTGTCACTGTGACCAAAATACCTGACCAGCACAACTTAGAGGAAGAAAAATTTATTTAGGGCTCACAATTTCAGAGGTTTCAGAAGTCAGTTCGTTGTCAGCCGGATCGAGGCAGCAGAACAGCTTGTTGTCAGGGTGTAGCCCATGGAGGAGGAGGAAAAAGCTGTGCCCAGTTCAAGGCAGGGGGGAGCAGAGAGAAAGAGAGAGGAAGTGGCCAGGGACAGATTCAGTCCCCAAGCTAGACCCCCAGAGATCCACCCCACCCTTCAGCCATGTCCTGCCTCCAAACCTAGCTGCATTGCCCACCTGTGAGGTTTTAGGGGACATTTTAAATCCAGACCATAACAGTACCCAAGCAATAGCAGAGAAACATTTAGAAATCACTTCCTGGGGTCTAGAGAAGATGAGTCAATAATAGAAGCCATGCTTGGTCTTCAAGAGCAGGTACACACTTGGCATCTTCTGACCCACAGGGCAAAGAAATCCATGCCGCAGCGCTGCTGGCCTCCAAGGTCATGTGCACACCTCTAACCCAGCATGGGCAGCCAAAGGCAGCTGGGCTGGAAGCTGAGCCAGACAAGGGGAAGGGAGGGTTGGAAGGGCTCAGGCCTGGGAACTGGTGCTTCATGACCGATCTCTCAACCTTTTACAGAAAGGAAAGGACCATGGCTAGCACTTGGGGCATCTGTATTCTAATCCCTGCTCTGCCTCTTGTTGACAGTTATATTCAAGGAAGCTGCTTACCCAGTATAGGCTTCAGTATACTTCCAGGTAAAATAGGGGTAAGAAGACCTGCCCTCCCCTCATCACCACCACCAGTGCATAGGGCTTGCTGAATAGAGGAATGAGCCAAAAGTCAAGGCAATGGGGTTTTTGTTGTTGTTGCTGTTTTGTTTTTTTTACTATGTGGTCCTGTGCTTAAGTGAGGGCTAGATGCTATCATGTGTGTTCAACATAATGCCAGGCCACAGAGCAGAGATAATGGTCAATGTGGAGTCTGATACTGCCCAAAAAGAGTGCATAATCAGACTTGGAAGAGAGGGACATCACCCAGAGAGCATCATTAGACTGGTTGAAACGATGCTATCCCGACTACTAGGAGTGGCTGAAGGTCAGGAAAAATGGTAGTAGATAGAAGCAGAGATCTCCCTGAAGAGTTTGAACCACAATGAGCTGGACCATAAAGGCCGAAGTAAAATTTGGAAAGATAGAAAAGAAAAATAAACCTACACACATCAAAAGTGTAGGCCAAAGGCCCAGCTTCTAAAAATCAGTCGTGGCTAATGTACATGGAAGTACCCAAGGCTACGATCCTTTTTGTATATAATTTTTTTCTTTATGTACAGTTAGGAAGTCCAAAAGCTGTAAGAAAGGAAAGAAAAAGAAATGTGTGCATTCTTGTTATTTCATCACTGAGGCTAACCAGTGTTATTTTATGGCATAACTTAGAGTCTTTTTCAAGTATTCTTCTACATCATTTTAAATGCTTACATAAATTTTATTATAAATGTAAACTAGATAACTTATTCCTCTATGTTTGGGGTGGATTTTAAGATGTTTCTAAGTGATATACACAATATTTCAAAGTGTGTGATTGGGAACATAGATTCTAGAATAAGAGTGTTGGGACTCAAATTATTTTTTTGAGTCCCATTATTTATTATCTGGGTTATTTGTAGTGAGTTGCATAAACGATAAACTCAGTTTTCTATTTTTAAAAATAAAGATGAAAATAATACCTAATACAGATAGTTGATTTTTAGATACTTTATTTCATGCAAAACACTTACCAAATTTCCCAATACATGATAGAAACCTAAAAAACAATTGTTATTATTGTCATCCTCATTATCCCCACATTTTATTTTTCAGCACATCTATGATTATATTACTGGGATCATTCCAAGTATGAAATCAACTCGGAAAGATTCTGCCCACTTTAGAGGTTTTTAAAATGTGTTTTCCAAATTGTAAAGCAAAAAAAATATGTACTAGCACTGGAATTATGCCTCCAATCAATATGGAGTAACAGAGACTATATTTACCATAGTATAAGAAACAGAGAAAAAGTAACTGTGAAAATACAGTCATGTGTCACTTAATCACTGAGATAAGTTCTGAGAAATGTGTCATTATGTTATTTTTGTCATTGTGTGAACATCATAGAGTATACTTACATAAACCTAAATAGTATAGACCACCACACATCTTCACTATAAGGTATAGCCTTATACAGCATGTTACCAATACAGCATATTACTATACTGAATACCATATACAACTACAACACTATAATAATATCTATGATATTGCTGTGCATTAGGGATTTTTCAACTCCATTATAATCTTATGGGACGACCGTTGTATATGAGGTCCTTTACTGGCAAAAGCATCCTTATGTAGCACATGACTATCTATGAAAAAAACAGTTTTCAGACATTGGACATAAGGAAGCACAGGACAGTGACCTCAGAGAAGGGAGAAATAAATTAGATGAGCCCTATGATTACCCCAGCTAGCTGTGAAGATAAAATTCCCAAATGGTAGCACAGAAAAAAGAAACCCAAACAAAGCCCAGCATGCCACCTGAATTGAAGAAACAAAGCTGGCAAACAAAACTTGGTCCAGGAAGGCCAAGGAAACTAAAATTTGTAGGGCAGAGTGCTAAAAAGAGCTACACAGAACAAGAGTTCTGGAGCTCAGTGGAGTGCCTCAGCTGAGTAAAGATCAGACATGTGTGTGAGAAATTACACAAAGCCAGAGAAAGAACCACCCAAAAGAGCAGAGGGAATCCCAGGTGCTCACACAAAATCAGAAATACTTTGTGTTTCTGCCATACATGGGGGAAAACTTTATAACTGACGATGCATTGAGTATTCATTGATACAGTATCAACTGATAGTACCTGATAGACAAGATGATAGATTGATTGATAGATAGGTGATAGATATTCATTCTAGACAAAATTCAGCCTAGATTAAAGACTGAATTCATCTGCTTTAGTCCATTTGGTGCTGCCATAACAGATTATCACAGACTAGGTAATTTATAATGAACAAAAATGTATTTGGCTCATGGTTTTGGAGGCTGGGAAGTCCAAGGTCAAGAGGCTGTGTCTAATGAGGCTGTATTATAACATGTGCTGTATTATACCATGGCAGAAGGCATCCCATGGCAAGAGAAAGCAAGAAAGAGTCAAACACACTTTTATAACAACCCTACTCTTATGATAATGAACCCACTTCCAAGACAATGACATGAATCCAATTATGAGGGAAGAGGCCACATGATCTGATCACCTTTTTAGAAGGCCCGCTTCTCAATACTATTGCATTAGGGTTTAAGTTTTATATACATAAACTTTGGGCGACACATTCAAACGATATCAAGGTCCTTCCTTAAAAAGCTTTTTAAAAACCAAAAATGTTCAAACCATCCCCAAGTTAACTGTGTCCCAGAATGCAAACATTTCTATATGAATACAAAAACAACCAGCACTCAAAAGGGTAAAAATAAATAGTGTTTGCCATCAAATTAAAAATTATCAGACACAAGGAGAATGTAACCCCTAATGAGGGAGAAAAACTGAAACAAGAAAACATCCAGCAATAGTACCGATGATAGGAGGCAAGGATATTAAAACAATTGCTTTAACCATGTTCCATATGCTTAAGAAGGCACAGGAAAGACTGAACTTAGTAGAGCTATGGAAAATATTTAAAAAGACCAAAGTTGAACTCCTATGAATAAGCAACTTAATTTATGAAATGAAAAATGTACTGGAAGGGATTAACAGAAGACTAAAAATTACAGAAGAAAAGATCCTGAACTTGAAAACTAATCATAGAGACTAACCAATGTGAAACAGAGAGAAATACGAAAAAAAAAGAATAGGAGTTTTAATAAAACTTCAAGTAACCTGATATGTATTTAACTGCAAGATGAAAAGAGATGTCAATGAAGTCCAAATTTTTTAAAAAATAATGTCTCCAAGTTTTCCAAATTAACAAACCTATAACCCAAGAAGCATAAGCTAAGATCCAAGATCAACAAAGACCAAATATAATAACAATGACAATAGCTACACAAAGGCACATCAAAACCAAGTTGCTTAAAATCAGAGATAATTGAGAACTTTAAAAGCATCCAGGGAACCCACATTACACACGGGAACAGGATAAAGATGATGGCAGATGTCTGCTTGCAAAAAAAAATGAAAGCCAGAAGACAGTGGTAAAACACCTCTAAACACTGAAAGGGAAAATAGTCAACCTAGAATTTTATAACCGGTTAAAATCTTTCAAAAGTGAAAACAAAACAAAGAAATTGTGAAACAAACAAAATCTGAAATAATTCATCACCAACAAACCAAGATGTGTTAAAGAAAGTCCTTCTTCTTGTGATTATGAAAGTATGTCTTCCAGACTTTTCCTATGCAAATTCCCATCTTTTTCTTAAACAAAAAGAGGATCATACTTTATATCCTGTTTTGTAACCCACTTTTTTTTTTCTTTTGCAGTACTGGGGATTGAACCCAGGGGCGTTCTACCTCCGAGCTACACCCCCAGCCCTATTGTTTATACTTTATTTTGAAACCGGGTCTCACAAAGTTGCAGAGGGCCTTACTAAGTAGCTGAGGCTAGCCGCGAACCTGGATCCTCCGGTCTCAGCCTCCCAAGTACTGGGATTACAAGCGTGCGCCACCACGCCCGGCTGTAACCCACTTTTTACACTAACATAATGCGACTCTCTCTCCATGCCAATAAATGTGCAGCTACATTATAGTTTCAATGGCTAGAGCAGCAATTCTTAATGCTGCTTCTTAGCTTAAATCATATTTCAATTTCAGAAAATGGGATGAGGCTCTCCCTCATTTTTAAGGGAGTCGAGAGTAACTTCGCAAATCACTTTTTTATTTGTTATGCTACCACAGAAATTATCACAAGATTCTTCTCGGAGTGACAGCCAGTAATCCTCAGGCTGAAAAGGAACTTCGTGAAACTGACTTTTGCTAACTTTTTTTACACCTCCCCCAGCACGGTGCTGATAACGAAAATTTCAGCTAGCCACACTTTGCTTGACAAATTACGAGAGATCAATTTGTTCCTATTAGATTCCACCTCATTACTACCCAAGATGAGGTCCTCTCCAGTAGATAGTGAGCAACCTTTGACTCCACTAGAGATGTCTCTGTCGAGATCTTAAGAGAAGCAAATCAGCAACCTTTCCTTCAAGCTCAGAGGGAAATAGTTTGATTAAAATTAAACGCTGTTCCTCTCAAAGGTCAGACAAAAATTTGGTAATGTCCTGGGAGAAATAAAATTATCATTTGCTCGCTGCAATACGCTGCAGCGATGTGGGGTTGAGGATTTCGAAGGGGCGCCGCTTTGGAATGAAAAGTTAGGGTTTACCTTGCAATAGTAATCTATCTTCTTTGCAAGTTACCTTTGAGTGACACTTAATATCCAGGCTCTGTCATCCAATGGTCTGAAAGGCCTTCTCAAATTGGGATCAGCAGAACTTTACATAAAATCCACATTTCATTCCCTTTTGGATGGCGTTTCAAACAAGCCAACCATACAACGGAGGAAATATTCAGTCTGAAGGTCAGATTGCCTGACCGACCACACTGGCTGAAGTTTTTATGTTTTGAAACCACTGATCAGAAACAAAGCTTTGTTTTTTGAAAGGAAAAACATCAGGAATTGGGTTGAAGTAACCAGTCCGTGGCAGGCTGTTTCAAAAGCCTCTCCCACCCCACCTCTTTTTCTTTCTTTCTTTCTTTCTTTTTTCCCTGATGATTAGAAAGCCATTGAGCATTCACCAAGCACTGGGGTCTCCGCTATGCCCTACATAATTCTGGGTGCTGGTAAGAATATGAAATTAGGTACAGGTGTCCACCTGTCATCAACCGAGTGGACGAAGAGACAGGCATGTGAACAGCTCACTCCCGGTGAGGCAGATGGGGTTAGGTGTAATGAGAAAGAAAAAAGTCCACTGTAGGTATCAGGATGCTGGGGATGACTGACAGGGGATAGGAGAATGAGGCCGCGTTTCAGCATGACAGGAGAAGGAAACACAGCTATTCAAGTCCACCCATCTTCCTACTTCTTGGTGCATAACACCAATGCTAGAAATAACTATTGCGAGGGATATTTTAAAATCCCAATGATCCTTAAAATAAATGGAAGGGGGGAAAGTGCATTTCAAGTAGCTAGGCTGATGATTCCTTTTTTCCATAAAGGTGATAAAAGCAATTACACCTCAACAGCAAAGCTCTCAGTTTGTCTGTGGGTGTCTCCTTCCCCCAATTTAACACTTTATCAAGCACCATACAAATGTTAGATGTTTCCAATAAACTAGAAACTTACAGCTCACTCGAGAGTGAGAGGAGCCCTTGGCACAGCAGGAGGTAGCTGAGAGGAAACCCCTGGTGAAGAAGGAGCTGGGCACCCTCCCCAGCGGGCACCCTCCCCAGCGGGCACCCAGGTGCGTGGGCCCGCAGGAAGCAGAACAGCATTCCTGGAAGCCCCTCTTGGGAGACAGGGACAGGTGCTTTGCAACACCCACAGGAGTTGAGGCTGATGGGTGAGATTAACAGGCTGATTGGACCTCAGCCAGGCCAGGAAGTATGGCCATCCAACTCATGGGTGCATTCGGAGGGTCCAGGAAAACCCCTCCGTTACCCACACCTTTGTCTGAGATCTGCAACCCAGGGAAGGGCTTAGGCTTAGGGAACTTGAGCCCCAAATTGGGAGAGGAGGTTTGGTGACCCACGGCAGATCCTTTTCTGAGATCTTAGTTCAGTAAGAAGGCAGACAGAGTGAGTGGGGAAAGGAATTGAAATGAAGAACTGAGGGATGAGAAACAACCTGGCTGAACCCACAGTGACGATGTTGCCCTGGAAAGCTAGTCCCAGAGCTCAGGCTGGCTCCCCAGGGCAAGACAGGGGCCTCGCAGTAGAAAATATGGTGATGTCCTGATCTTATCATTCTGGATTATTTGCAAGGTCTCTGGTCAGATGCTCTGGAGCTCAAAACATCAGAGAAGGAGAGAGCGCCGGTCCCCCATATTTGGGTCAAATATATTAAAATAATGGCAAAATAATAAACATCAACCCAATAATAAGAAAACAAAGGATAACTTACATCCCTCAAGTAGGGACATAAGTGACACAAAAGAGATTAAAGATCTATTAGGAAAATAGCTTCCCTTAAGTGAAGGAAGGACCGAATCTACACATTGGAAGAACATTCTAAGTGGATCATGTTGTAGGAAATCTGACGCAAAATGAGCACTACCAGCCAGGTAATCTCAGTACTTGGGAGGCTGAGACAGGAGGATCGCAGGTTTGAGGCTAGTCTCAGCAACTTAGTGACATCCTGTTTCAAAATAAAAAAAAAAGGGGGTTGGAGATACAGCTCAGAAGTAGAATGTCCCTATGTTCAATCCCCAGTACCAAAAAAAAAAATAGCACTATCAGGTTAGATCTTGATAAATTACTGAACACACACACACACACACACACACATGCACACATACAAATTTGATACAATTCCAAGAAACAACAACCAAACAAAGGGCATTTATTTACAAGGCAGATTAGCTATGTTTGTGTTTCTTTATGACAACATTAAAATCCAGAAATAAAATGGAATCCTATCTGTGAGTTTCTGAGGGAAAAGGGGGAAAAAAAACCTGTGATCCCAAAATTGTAGGCCCAACAAGGTGTTGCTCAAGTACAAAGATGTCAGACGCGCATTCACAGACCCAGGAGAACTCGGAAAATACAATAGTACCTTATGGAAGAAAAAAAAATTATGACAAAATATAAACAAAAATTTGATGGAGTTGTGATCAAAAGACCCTTCAGGCGCCGGGCGTGGTGGCGCACACTTGTAATCCCAGTACTTTGGGAGGTGGAGACCGGAGGATCCGGGTTCGCGGCGTGCGCACGCTCTCTCTCTCTCTCTCTCTCTCTCTCCCTGTCTCTCTCTCTCTCTCTCTCTCTCTCTCTCTCCCTCTC
>PVJS01050337.1:0-14352 GCA_004027185.1 Glis glis | reverse complement strand
ATAAAAAATAGGGCCGGGAGCCGGGCGTGGTGGCTCACGCTTGTAATCCCAGTACTTTGGGAGGTGGAGACCTGAGGATCCGGGTTCGCAGCCAGCCTCAGCTCTCTCTCTCTCTGTCTCTCTCTTTCTCTCTCTCTACTTAGTGAGGCCCTCCGCAACTTTGTGAGACCCGGTTTCAAAATAAAGTATAAAAAATAGGGCCGGGGGTGTAGCGTGGAGGTAGAACGCCCCTGGGTTCAATCCCGGTACCGCAAAAAAAAACAAAAAAAAAAAATTGAACTGGGCCTGGTGGCACACACCTACAATCCCAATACTTGGTAGTCCAAGACAGGAGGATCACAGGTTCAAGGCTAGCCTCTGCAACTTAGTGAGACCTTGTTTCAAAATTTTAAAAGGGGGGGGGGTCTGGAGGTTAATCTTAAAGGTAGAATGACTTTGGTTCAATCTCCAATAACAAAAAATAAATAAATATTTTAAAATATAGGGTTGGGTGTGTAGATCAGAGGTAGAATGACCCAGTGTGTGTGTGTGTGTGTGTGTGTGTGTGTGTGTGTGTGTGTTTGTATACATACATACATACATACATACATGGGATTAAATCCCTAATACCACACACATACACACTCACAAAGAAAATAATGTGTGCCTATTTATTTATTTTATTTATTTATTTATTTATTTATTTACTTATTTATTTATTTTTGTGAACTGGGGATTGAACCCAGGGGTATTCTACCTCCAAGCTACACCCCCAGCCATATTTTTATTCTTTATTTTGAAACAGGGTCTCACTAAGTTGTAGAGGGCCTCACTAAGTAGCTGAGGCTAGCCACGAACCTGTGATCCTCCTGGGATTACAAGCGTGCATCACCATGCCTGGCTATGTGTGCCTCTTTATGAAAAACACTTACTATACAGTGTCTGGTGATGTTGTACTTCAGCGAACCACTTCTGTTTTGCTACTAGCTTTTCTTAAATTCACATTTCACTTTAGCATTTCTATCCTTGGCATTTTTTTTAATATCTAGTACTTCTACTTGAGCATTTCTTCTACTTTTTTGTTTTTTTGTTTTTTTGGTTTTGGGGACTGAACTCAGGGGCATTCTGAGTACACCCCCAGACCTATTATATTTATTTATTTATGTATGTATGTATGTATGTATGTATGTATGTATTTATTTGCAGTACCAGGGATTGAACCCAGGGGCATTCTACCTCCAAGCTACATCCCCAGCCCTATTTTTTTTTTTATGTCTTTATTTTGAAACAGGTTCTCACTAACTTGCAGAGAGCCTCACTAAGTAGCTGAGGTTGGTCGCAAACCCGGATCCTTCAGTCTCAGCCTCTCAAGTACTGGGATTACAAGTGTGCGCTACCATGCCCGGCATATTTTTTCATTTTGAAACAGGGTCTCACTAAGTTGCTGCGGCTCAGGCTGCCCTTGAACCTTTAGTCTTCCTGTTTCAGCCTCCAAGTACTGGAATTACAGGCGTGTGCCACCACACCTGGTTCTAGTAAATGTTTTTAATTTATTCTTTTCAGGCTTTTTAATTCCATAATGAATATTTGTGGGATTCCTATATTTTAGCCATTTCTGGGAGAGCCATTTTACTTACTTTAAGTAGTGTGACATTTTAGAGCAGAAGGGTCTCAATAAGATCAATGTATGGAAGAGTGACATTAGAATATTTATTAACTATATAGGTTTCATTGGTAATTAGTGATATCTGATAGTCCTTGCCTAGTAGGACAGTGTTTAATTCAGTCAGTATAATTAATTACCTACATAATGGATAAAACCTTTTAGAACAAGGCAAGATCTAAGTGAGCTTTTTAAAAATGTTATCATAAGGCCGGGCGTGGTGGCACACGCTTGTAATCCCAGTACTTGGGAGGCGGAGACCGGAGGATCTGGGTTCGCGGCCAGCCTCAGCTAATTAGTGAGGCCCTCCGCAACTTCGTGAGACCCGGTTTCAAAATAAAGGATAAAAAATAGGGCCGGGGGTGTAGCTTGGAGGTAGAACACCCCTGGGTTCAATTCCCGGTACCTCAAAAAAAATGTTATCATAAGCCGGGTGTGGTGGCACATGCTTGTAATCCCAGTACTTGGGAGGCTGAGACCAGAGGATCCGGGTTCACAGCCAGCCTCAGCTACTTAGTGAGGCCCTCCGCAACTTGGTGAGACCCTGTTTCAAAATAAAGAATAAAAAATAGGGCTAGAGGTGTAGCTCAGAGGTAGAATGCTCCTGGGTTCAATCCCCAGTACCACAAAAAAAAATGTTATCATAAAGGAAGCAGTCTTGTTATTTTTCCCCAGATACAAAGAAGAAAGAAATTGGAATTTTCAGGGAGGATTCTTAACAAGGTTACCAGTTTAGGAGCAAGCAACAGTGAACATAGACATCTTTTCTTTTAGGTTTTGCTGTCTCTGTTTTCAATTTTCATTACCAAAAAGTGGAACTGTTGGGAGTGAGGCAGCAGATACCAGTTGCTTTAATTTATTTTTATTTTATGTCTTCTATTTATTTACTTACTTACTTTATTTATTTTGTGTGTGGTACTGGAGATTGAACCCAGGGCATTCTACCTTCAAGTACATCCCCAACCCTTTTTATTTTTTATTTTGAAACAGGGTCTCGCTAAGTTGCTAAGGCTGATCTTGAACCTGCGATCCTCCCTTCCTGGCCTCCCAAGTACTGGGACTATAGGTGTGTGCCACTGCACCTGGCAGCTGAAATATTTTAACATAATCTTTTTTCTTTACAGGGAACTGACCCTCTTTTGGAGTAAACTGCAAAGAAGAATTGATCCTTCTTTAGATACTTTTTTGGAGCGCTGTCGTCAGTTTGGTGTCATCGCTAAAACACAGCAGCATTTGTTTTGCCTGATAAGAGTTATACAAACTGAAGTGAGTAATCTCTGTTTTCTCTGCTGATTATGGCTAGACAGAAGAAATGAGTGGGACAATCACCTCTCAAGCAATTCCTATTAGATAAGGGAAAAGGGAAAATAATGGAGTTTAATAAAATGAGGGAATTGGCCATATTTATCTGTTTCTACAGATTGATTTGTTAGGAATCCACAAGTTTTTGGGGTTTTCCTTTTTGTTTTTGTGGTACTAGGTTTTGAACCCAGAGGCATTATACCTCCGAGCTATACTCCCTGCCCTATTTTATTTTTTTATTTTGAAACAGGTTCTCACTTAGTTGCTGAGGCTGTCCTCAAACCTGCAATCCTCCTGCCTCAGTCTCCCATGTACCACGCTCGGCTTAATTTTTGTTTTGAAACTGTCTCACTCGGTTGCTGAGGGTCTGGCTAAGTTGCTGAGGCTGGTCTTGAACCTGCAATCTTCCTGTCTAGCCTCCCAAGTCTGGGATTACAGATGTGCACCACGATGCTCAGCTGGGTTTGGGGGTTTTTTGTTTGCTTGTTTTTTGTTTTTTTGTGGTACTAGGAATTGAACCCAGAGGCATTCTACCTCCAAGCTACACCCCAGCCCGATTTTTTATTTCTTATTTGAAAACAGGGTCTCACTAGGTTGATGAGAGTCTCACTACTTGCTGAGGCTGTCATGGAGCCTGCCATCCTCCTGTTTCAGCCTCCCAAGTACTGGGATTACAGACGTGCACCACCACGCCTGGGGTAATTTTGGGGGGTTTTTAATAGAAAATAGTGATTTAAAGTAAAACCATCTCCCCTGACAGAAGGGTAGATTATGTTTGTTGGCTGTCACCCTAACCATCCAGCATCATTTCCTAGAACAAGGCCGTGTGTGTGTGTGTGTGTGTGTGTGTGTGTGTGTGTGTGTAGTACTAGGGATGGAACCCAGAGGCCTTCTACCTCTGGGCTACACCCCCAGCCCTATTTTATTTTTTATTTGGAAATAGGGTCTCGTTAAGTTGCTGAGAGCCTAAGTTACTGAAGCTGGCCGTGAACCTGTGATCCTCCTGTCTCAGCCTCCCATGTACTGGGATTACAAGTGTGTGCCACCACGTCTAGCGAACAGTGCCTTTTTTTGTTGTTGTTTTGAAACAGGGTCTCCTAGGTTGCTGAGAGTCTCACTACATTGTTGAGGCTGTTCTTGAACCTGTGATCCTCCTGTCTCAGCCTCCCAAATACTAGAATTACCCACACTGGGTTCAATCCCCAGCACCACACACAAAAAAAAGGGTGGGGGGCTGGATATAACTCACTGGTACTCAGTGCCACAAAAATAAATAAAAAGCAGCCAGTCATGGTGGTGCATGTCTATAATATAACTCAGTGGTAGAGTACCACTGGGGTCAATCCTTAGTACCACCAAAAAAAAAAAAGCTGGGCTTGGTGGGTGCACGCTTGTAATCCCAGTACTTGGGAGGCTGAGACAGGAGGATCCGGGTTCGCTGCTAGCCTCAGCTACTTAGGCCCTCTGCAACTTAGTGAGACCCTGTTTCAAAATAAATAAAATAGGGCTTTTGGTATAGCTTGGAGGTAGAATGCCCCTGAGTTTAATACCCAGTACTGGGGGGGAAAAAAGGAGGGAGGAAGGAAGGGAAAAAAAAGAAACAAATTGGTGTCCAATATTCTTTTGAATTCACGTGCATTTATTGTGTATACATTTGACTCAAAGATAAATTCCTTGAGGGTCAGAGAATGCTTTAATACACTGTACCTTTGACAATCGGATGCTCTAACTATATGTTATTCTTCATGGTTGTAGCATCTAATTTATCCCTTTACATCTTGAGATAAGAAAGATCTAAATGTAACTTGGATGAATTAAGATCTAAAATGAAGAGCTGGGCGTGGTGGCCACATCTGTAATCCTAGTACTTGGGAGGGTGTGACAGGCATATCACAGGTTCGAGGACAGCCTCAGTAACCTAGTGAGACTCTCAGCAACCTAGCAAGACCCTGTTTCAAAACAAAATATAAAAAGAGCTGGGGGTATTACTCAGAGTTAGAATGCCTCTGGTATCAATTGGAGTTATATAATCTCTGTATATTTAAAAATGGCTTTTCTTTCCTCTTTTTATAGGCACAGGATGCTGGTCTTGGAGTGTCAATTTTACTGTGTGTCAGAGCTCTTCAGCTCAGATCAAGTGAGGATGAGGAAATGAAGGCATCAGTTTGTAAAACAATTTCCTGTCTTTTACCAGAGGATTTAGAAGTTCGACGAGCCTGTCAGCTCACAGAATTCTTAATTGAACCCAGTTTGGATGGATTTAATATGTTGGAAGAACTATATTTGCAACCAGATCAAAAATTTGATGAAGAAAATGCACCGGTTCCAAATTCTCTTCGATGTGAACTCTTATTAGCTTTAAAAGCCCATTGGCCTTTTGATCCTGAATTTTGGGACTGGAAAACTTTAAAACGACACTGCCACCAACTCCTAGGACAAGAAGCCTCAGATTCTGATGATGATTTAAGTGGCTATGAAATGTCTATTAATGACACAGATGTCTTAGAGTCATTTCTCAGTGACTATGATGAAGGTAAAGAAGATAAGCAGTATAGAAGACGAGATCTGGCAGATCAGCATAAGGAGAAAAGAGACAAGAAGCCCATTGGTTCTTCTGAAAGATACCAGAGGTGGCTTCAGTATAAGTTTTTCTGTTTGTTATGTAAGCGGGAATGTATAGAGGCCAGGATTCTTCATCATTCTAAGATGCATATGGAAGATGGAATTTATACCTGTCCCGTTTGTATTAAAAAGTTCAAGAGAAAAGAAATATTTGTTCCTCATGTGATGGAACATGTTAAAATGCCACCAAGCAGAAGCTCTAGAAGGAGATTACTGTTGAAAGGCTCTCAAAAGGATATTTGTCCCAAGAGCCCCTCTGCAACCCTGGAGCAAAATCAGTCATTGAATGAACAAACCAAAGGAGAGTCTCATGAATATGTTACATTCAGCAAATTGGAAGATTGCCACCTGCAAGACAGAGATTTGTACCCTTGTCCTGGCACAGACTGTTCCCGTGTATTTAAACAATTTAAATACTTAAGTGTGCATCTTAAAGCTGAACACCAAAATAATGATGAAAATGCCAAGCACTACTTGGATATGAAAAATAGAAGAGAGAAGTGTACTTATTGTCGACGACATTTCATGTCTGCTTTTCATCTGCGAGAACACGAACAAGTGCATTGTGGTCCTCAACCTTATATGTGTGTATCTATAGATTGTTATGCCAGGTTTGGATCAGTGAATGAACTGCTTAATCATAAACAAAAACATGATGATCTTCGTTATAAATGTGAATTAAATGGCTGTAATATTGTCTTCAGTGACTTGGGACAGCTTTACCACCATGAAGCACAACACTTTAGGGATGCATCTTACACATGCAACTTTCTTGGCTGTAAAAAGTTCTATTATTCCAAAATTGAATACCAGAATCACCTCTCAATGCATAATGTTGAAAGTTCAAATGGAGACATAAAGAAATCAGTAAAACTCGAGGACCCTGCAGCAGGTGAAAAGCAAGATCATGTTGATCAGCCCCATCTACTTGACCAAACTGATAAGTCACATTTACCTGAGGACCTTCTTTTCTGTGCAGGATCAGCTACTTCTCAAATAGATACAGAAAACCTGAAAGAAAATAGTGACAGTAATTCTAGTGATCAACTAAGTCATAGCTCTTCAGCTTCAATAAATGAAGAGCTAATTGACACACTGGACCACTCCGAAACCATGCAGGATATATTATTATCTCATGACAAAGTCTTTGTGTCCTCCAGTTTAAAAGAAAAATGCTCCAATGTGGCAGTTTGTTTTGATGGAACTAAGTTTACCTGTGGTTTTGATGGCTGTGGTTCCACATACAAAAATGCAAGAGGGATGCAGAAGCATCTACGGAAGGTACATCCATACCATTTCAAACCCAAGAAGGTAAAGACAAAAGATCTCTTTCCCTGTTTGGGTAATGAACATAATCAAACAACTGAAAAGTTTGATGTAGATCCTAAACCCAACTCAGATACAAACAGTGACTCCCCAGATGAAGGTCTAGACCACAACATTCACACTAAGTGTAAACGAGAGCATCAGGGGTGTTCCTCAGAAGCCTCCATTTGTGCTTCTAAAAGGCCATGTACAGAGGATACCATGTTGGAACTTCTGTTACGCTTGAAACATTTAAGCTTGAAAAACTCAATAGCACATGGATCTTTCTCAGGGTCATTGCAGGGGTACCCATCCAGTGGTGCTAAATCTCTCCAGTCAGTTTCATCTACTATCTCAGACCTTAATTTCCAGAATCAAGATGAAAATGTGCCGAGTCAGTACCTTGCACAGTTGGCGGCTAAGCCTTTTTTCTGTGAACTTCAGGGCTGCAAATATGAATTTGTGACTAGAGAGGCTTTGTTAATGCATTATCTTAAAAAGCATAATTATTCAAAAGAAAAGGTTCTTCAATTAACCATGTTTCAACATCGGTATTCCCCATTCCAGTGTCATATTTGCCAAAGGTCATTTACGAGAAAAACACACCTTCGGATTCATTATAAAAACAAACATCAAATTGGCAGTGACAGAGCAACTCACAAACTGTTAGACAGTGAAAAATGTGATCATGAAGGCCCATGCTCAGTGGACAGGTTGAAAGAGGACTGTTCTGCAGAACTTGGAGGTGATCCCAGCAGTACCTCTGAGAAGCCACACTGTCATTCTAAAAAGGATGAATGCAGTTCAGAAACAGATTTGGAGTCATCTTGTGAAGAAACAGAAAGTAAAACATCTGATATTTCTTCACCAATAGGCAGCCACAGGGAAGAAGGAGAAGGGAGAGAAGGGAGAGGTAGCAGGCGAACTGTTGCTAAAGGAAACCTGTGCTATATTTTGAATAAATACCACAAACCATTCCATTGTATCCATAAAACTTGCAACTCCTCATTCACCAATCTAAAAGGCTTGATTCGCCATTATAGAACTGTACATCAGTACAACAAAGAGCAATTATGTTTAGAAAAAGACAAAGCAAGAACCAAAAGGGAACTTGTAAAATGTAAGAAGATATTTGCTTGCAAATATAAGGAATGTAACAAACGTTTCCTGTGTTCCAAAGCTCTTGCTAAGCACTGTAGTGACTCTCATAACCTAGACCATATTGAAGAGCCTAAAGTACTTTCCGAAGCTGAGTCTGCGGCACGGTTTTCCTGTAACCAGCCTCAGTGCCCCGCTGTTTTTTATACATTCAGCAAGCTGAAGCACCACTTGATGGAACAGCATAATATTGAAGGAGAAATACATTCAGATTATGAAATTCATTGTGATCTTAATGGCTGTGGGCAGATTTTCACCCATCGCAGTAATTACTCGCAACATGTTTATTACAGACATAAGGACTATTATGATGATCTTTTCAGAAGCCAGAAAGTAGCAAATGAAAGACTGCTCAGGAGTGAAAAGGTATGTCAAACAGCTCACACTCAAGGGCATGAACTCCAGACTACCAGGAGGTCATTTAATGCTAAAGCTAAAAAATGTGGCTTAATCAAAGAAAAGAAAGCTCCAATTAGTTTTAAAACAAGAGCCGAAGCCCTCCATATGTGTGTCGAGCAGTCCGAGCACACGCAGTACCCCTGCATGGTTCAAGGATGCTTATCTGTGGTGAAGTTGGAGAGCAGCATAGTAAGGCATTACAAACGTACCCATCAGATGAGTAGCGCCTATTTAGAGCAACAGATGGAAAACCTTGTCGTTTGTGTTAAATACGGTACCAAAATTAAGGAGGAACCCCCTTCTGAAGCAGAGCCCTGTATAAAGAAAGAAGAAAGCAGAAGTGAATCAGAGCACACAAAGCACAGCCTTTCCCCTGGCGACAGTAGCGCACCCCTCCAGAACACTGATTCTTCACATCCAGGCGAAAGGGATGGAGGGCAGAAAGGGTGTGCAGACAGCAACCCAGTATTTGACACAGACACTCTGCTCTACAGGGGAACTTTGAAATGTAACCATGGTTCAGAAACCACTTGTTTGGAACAATGTAATATAGTTCAGTCTCCTCCCTGTAAGATAGAAAATTCCATACCTAATTCTAGTGGAACTGAAAGTGGGACTTACTTCTCAAATTTCCAGCTGCCTTTACCAAGGATCAAAGACTCAGAAACTGGGCAGCATAGTTCAGGGCAAGAAAACACTGTAAAAAATTCAACCCATGTCCTAAAAGAGAATTTTAGGAAGCATTCACAGCCCAGGTCATTTGATTTGAAGACTTACAAACCTATGGGATTTGAATCTTCATTTCTGAAATTTATTCAGGAAAGTGAAGAGAAAGAAGATGATTTTGATGATTGGGAATCTTCAGAGCACTTAACATTAAACAATTCTTCACCACCCAATAATGACTTAACAGGGAGTGTTATGGCAAATAATATGGTGAATGACAATGACCCTGAAGTCGACATACCTCATTCTTCCAATGACCCTTCAATTCATGAGAACCTAACTGAAATCCCACCTTTAATAGTAGCTGAAACAACAACAGTTCCTTCCTTGGAAAACCTGAGGGTCGTATTGGACAAAGCATTAACAGACTGTGGAGAGCTTGCCTTAAAACAACTTCATTATCTTCGGCCAGTAGTTGTCCTCGAAAGATCTAAGTTTTCCACACCAATTTTAGACTTGTTTCCAACAAAAAAGACAGATGAGCTTTGTGTAGGAAGTTCCTAAATACCAATTTTGTTTTAGAAACAGACTGGCTCCAGCACTGCAACATGGGGACAGTTGCCAACATGAACAAAGGCTGAGAACCAGCCACACCATTGTTTAGGGTAGAATAGGCTGTGTATTTACATGAATGTATAATATCTATGTCAGCAGTATTGGCTGAGTCCATTAGCTCTCCAGTTGGTTTATTGATTGGGTTTTTTTGTTTGTTTGTTTGTTTATTAAAAAAATGGAACTGTACTCTTGTTTGGTGCTAATTAATACATCAAAATATACTGGGGCTTCCTTTTTCAAATTAAGTGTGCATGATTGTATATGGAACAAATACTAAGGTCCCAGGGTGGGAGGGCTAGGGAAAGGGATATGGAGTTCTTACTTGACTTGAATGTGCACCTAAGGGTGCTTTGTGTAATATATTGTACACTACAGCATCTTATATTTTTTGAGTTGAGTTTCAATAAATTACAATTTTTCACCCATTTCTTGTTTACTCCTAATGAGTTTCCATGCCACATGTAAACTGGAATTACACTTGTATTTTTTTTATTAACCAAGTCATTCAGATCAAAGGTTCTTCTTGAATGACCCTTGTCTTAAATTTTTTGTGGAAAGAAAATTCTGAAATTGAGTAGTTAGCTCTGGGATTCAAGGTAGCTCCCTGAGGAGATCTAAAAGTTGACCAGGTAAAAAGGACAGGGTATGCTAAGCAGAACATGAAGGATATAGCAAATTCAAAGGCATGTCTCCAGGGAACTGCAAATAACCTGGTATGCTAGCAATAAAAGGGGATGAGATTATTGGAGAGATAAGTAGATAGGAGCCTGTGAACACTAAGGAGTTTGGACTTGAGTCTAGGCAACTGTGAGAGCCTTTAAAGGATGTTAAGCAACACATTCAAATTGATTTTTTTATTACTTTTTTTTTTTTTACAAATTGATTTATAGTAGTGGGGTGGAGTAGTGCATGCCTACAATCCCAGTACTTGGGAGGCTGAGACAGGAGGATCACAGGTTCAAGCCCAGCCTCAGCAACTTAACGAGACACTGTTTTTTTGTTTGTTTGTTTTTTGTTTTTTGTTTTTTGTTTTTTTGTGTGTGTGGTACTGAGGATTGAACTCGGATATTCTACCTCTGAGCTATACCCCTAGCCCTATTTTATTTTTTATTTTGAAACAGGGTCTCACTAAGTTGCAGAGGGCTTCATGAGGTTGGTGAGGCTGGCCATGAACCTGCAATCCTGCAATCCTCCTATCTCAGCCTACCAAGTACTGGGATTATAAGCGTGCTCCAGCCCGAGACTGTTTTTTTTGTTTTGTTTTTTGTTTTGTTTTGTTTTGTTTTGTTTTTTTGGTGGTGGTACTGGGGATTGAACCCAGAAGCATTCTACCTCTGAGCCACATCTCCAGCCCAATTTTATTTCTTATTTGGAAACGGTCTCGCTAGGTGGATGAGAGTCTCACTACTTGCTGAGGCTGTCCTCGAACCTGCAATCTTCCTGTCTCAGCCTCCCAAGTACTGGGATTTATAAGCATGCGCCACCACACCCAGCTCCAAGACTGTTTTAAAATTTTTAAAAAAAGGGTTGGGAATGTATCTTGGAGGTAGAATGCCCCTGGGTTCAGGCCTCAGTACCAAAAAAAAAAAACCCACTAATTTATAGTTAATTTGAAATGTGGGATGTGATTTGAAAATCAGAATGGAATAGGAGATAATAAAACTTGAATAATTAAAGCAATTAGAGAAGAGTAGGTGAAATTGAAAATATATGGAATGTAAAATTTATAAAGAGGATTGTTGGGACTTGGTGTAAAAAAGGATTTAAGGAAAACTAAAAATTTTGTCAGTGATGCAAACAGTTAAGATGGGAATACAAAAAGGAATAGGTATTTGGGTAGAGGGTGGAAAGCCAATGTGTTTGGTCTTTGTGTGTGTTGAGTTTCTGTGGACTGTGGGACATCTATGTTTAATGACAAAGATAGCAATCTGTTCTTATATATAGCAACTTTGTTCTTGGCTCTTAAGAATTTTTCAGCCATTTCCATTAGCCAGCAATGAAATAACACTAACATCCCTTCCTCATCCCTGTGGTTAGGGTGTGTTTGTGTGTTTTTGTTTGGAAACAGGGTCTAGCTAGGTTAATGAGAGTCTCACTACTTCCTGAGGCTGTCCTCAAACCTGAGATCTTCCTGTCTCAGCCTCCCAAGTATATGGGGGTTACAGGTGTGTGCCACAACACCCAGCTTGTGGTTAAGTTTTCAAAACCTTTTCTCTCACCCTGAAATACCCTCCATGCCCAAGTCATTTCTTTTTGTTTTGTTTTGAAACCCAGCCTAGGTCTCATCTTTTAAATTCTTCATACTGGAGGACTTAGTCCAGAATGAGAGAAAGCTGCTAATTTGCTTAAGACTGAACTACATCCATTCAGCCACTCAACTCCTACCCCTTAGAAGACAAGTGAGCCTGCAGTGAAATAAACCCTAATTTTCAGAATCCACATGACAGTTCACATACAAGCCTAGTTGGTTGATCCTAAGATCACCTATTCCAATTGTAGTAGCTTACTTCATTTGAATTTGTGTTTAAACTATCGAGAGATTATAAGATAATACAGAAAGCCAGTGGGTTATTTTTATAGCTTTTAGTAATCATTTCAGCTTGATATCTGGAATTTGTCCCAACCTTGACACAGACACAAAAGCATTGATTTTGTCTTCAAAACCATTTTCAATTAAGAGTGCCCCCCTAAAATGGTGTGTAGGAACCGAGTGCCAAATGCTTCCATTCTTGTCTTTTACCCAAAATATTCTCATTCGTATTCATTCTCATTCTTTCTTGCTCTCCCTCTCCCTTTCCCTCTCCGCCCCCTCCTTCACTGTGGTACTGGGGATTGAACTCAGGGAATTCTACCTCTGGGCTACATCCCTAGTCTTTTTTTATTATTATTTATTTTGAAATGGTCTCACTAAATTGCTGAGGCTATCCTTGAACCTCTGATCCTCCTATGTCAGCCTCTCAAGTACTGGGAATTATTGGCATATGCCACCACACCCCGCCAGAATCCTGTTGCTTCATTGTTTTTCTCCATTTTCATAAATACATGTGTGAAAGAGGGTGGGAACTATGCCGAAGAAAGTTTTTTTTTTTTTTTTTTTTTAGCCTTCCTAGGAGCACTCCATCTCCAACATGTCCTCTCCGTCCCCGATTGCGTACTGAGCGGTACTGTCAAGGACATAGTCCAGCATGGTGGCACATGATTGTGATCCCAGTACTTGGGAGGCTGAGACGGCAGGATCACAGGTTCAAGGTCAGCCTCAGCAACTTAGTGAGGCCCTCCACAACTTGATGAGACCCTGTTTCAAAATAAAAAATAGCCGGGCGTGGTGGCGCACGCTTGTAATCCCAGTACTTTGGGAGGCAGAGACCGGAGGATCCGCGTTCACGGCCAGCCTCAGCTCTCTCTCTCTCCCTGTCTCTCTCTCTTTCTCTCTCTACTTAGTGAGGCCCTCCGCAACTTCGTGAGACCCGGTTTCAAAATAAAGTATAAAAAAAATAGGGTCGGGGGGTGTAGCACGGAGGTAGAACGCCCCTGGGTTCAATCCCCAGTACCGTGCAAAAATAAATAAATAAATAAAAATAAAAAATAAAATAGGGCTGGGGGTGTAGCTCGGAGGTAGAATGCCCCTGGGTTCAATCCCCAGTACCGTGCACATAAAAAAAGGACATAGTCATTGGGGAACATAGTCATTCATCACATATATTTAAGTACACATATATTTAAAGACATACAGTTCCAAGCTGGGTGTGGTGGCACGCACCTATAATCCCAGAAGCTGGGAGGCTGAGACAGGAAGATCGCAGGTTTGAGGACATCCTCAGCAACTTAATGAGACTCTTGGCAACCTATCAAGAGACCGTTTAAAACTAAAAATAAAAAGGGCTGGGGATGTAGCACAGAGGTAGAATGCCCCTGGGTTCAATCCCCAGTACAAAATACATACATAGAGTTTCAGGTGCTTTGGGAGAGGAAAAAAAATGCCAAAGTAAATTTGTCAAGGCCATTGTGGAGCTTTACCCTAAAGTGCAGGGAGGGCTGTGGTAGCTTAGAACATTGTTAGTCAACGAGTAGCAGTGGCCAGCAGTGTGGGCATCACATAGGAGCTTGTCAAAAATGCAGAATTGCAGACCTACTGGACCAAAATGCATTTTAGTAACATCTCCAGGTGATTCATAGGTACAGAAAAGTTGTAGAAGCACTGACCTGGAGTACAAAGTGAGAAGTGCTCTTAACATTCAGGTAATTACACTAGACCCTTACATAAAATTATCTTGTTGACTTTTCATAACCCTATGAAGTAGGTTCTGTTACAGTCCTTATTTGAGATAGAGATGAAGTGTCTTGCCTAACAGATCTCTTCTGACTAGCAGGGAGGGGCACTTAATGAGAAGGAAAAACAGGCAGAAGGTTGTAGGTAGTATTTGAAATACCAAAATTACCACTTGTCCATAATTAAACCGAGTGTATTGTTGGTGAAGGTGAATAATGGAACTAAAGCTTGAAGTGGAGCCAGGTGTGGTGGTGCATGCCTGTAATCTCAGTACTTGGGAGGCTGAGACAGGAGGATCGCAGGTTCGAGGACAGCCTCAGCAAGTAGTGAGACTCTCATCAACCTAGCGAGACCCTGTTTTTTTTTTTTTTTT
>PVJS01050336.1:0-14354 GCA_004027185.1 Glis glis | reverse complement strand
ACCACTAAGGAATTGAATTTTTATCCACCCTGCCATCAGTTTGCAGTTCCCTTCGCATTTGTTTCATTAGCTTAGACTCAGGCTCTGTCATTTCCCTATCCCAGTAGTAAGCTGTATTATCAGTTACCAATTTCTGTGGGGTGTGTGTGTGTGTGTGTGTGTGTGTGTGTTACTGGGGATTGTGCCCAAGGGCATTCTACCTCCAAGCTATACTCCCAGCCCTATTTTATTCTTTATTTGGAAACAGGGTCTCACTAGGTTTCTGAGAGCCTTGCTAAATTGCTGAGCCTTCCCTCGAACCTGCAATCTTCCTGTCTCAGCCTCCCAAGTACTGGGATTACAAGTGTGTGCCACCACGCCCAATTACTGTGGTACTTTAAACCAAAGGAAGGTAGGTTGGTGACCAGCATCAATCATTCACTTTTATCCCTTTTGTCAGAATCTTTTTTTTTTTTGGTGCTGAGGATTGAACCCAGGGGCATTCTACCTCTCAGCTACACCTCCAGCCCTTTTTATTTTTTATTTCAAAACAGGGTCTCCCTAAGTTGCTGAGGCTGGCCTTGAACCTGCTATGCTCCTGTCTCAGCCTCCCATGTGTGGGAATTACTGGTGTGCACCACAACCACTGCCTCATCTTTTTTTCTTTCCAAATCATGCCTTAGCCACATTTTTACCTAAGAATGCATTGGGGGCTCTTCTAAACAATCTTACTTCTGATTCAAACTGCAGTAATGGTGGCAGTTAGACAATTCAGTTGCTAAAAAGGACTCACAGGACCCAAATGATAGTGCTTACAAATCTACAACTCAGGAACAGGATGCAATATACCAACAACACTGAAACCAGGATGTGCCACAGCCACAGGCTACCTCACAGCTTGGGTGTCGAGAAGCCAGGTACAAGCTCCAGTTGCCCCCTCTCTGCAAGGGCTCCACCAGGATGCATTTTGTCTCTTGGATTAAGAACTATTGATGTAGTTGGGGGTGTGGCACACACCTGTAATCCCAGTACTTGAAAGGCTGAGGACCGCAGGTTCTAGGCCATCATGTGAAAGCTTAGTGAGAGCCTGTTTCAAAATAAAAAATAAGAAGGGCTGCAGGCATAGCTCAGTGGTTGAATGCTCCTGGGTTCAATCCCCAGTACCATTTTTTTTAAAAAAGAACTACTGATGTGCTCACAAAACACCTTGGAAACCAGGGAAGACAAATTGGTGTCTCTGCTAGGATCTTACATCCTGCTGGTCACCTAGCATTTTCTTCCTATGTAGCTGGCCTCAAACCCTGTGGCCTTCACAGGTCTCAGCGAGACCAGGCCAAACATGGTCATTGTTCTTGTTAACAATAAACAGTGGTGAGGACCTGTAACCCATGGTTACACATCAGCACAGTAGGCCACTTCTTTTTATTGCTTTCACCACTGTGCAGTGAGATATTTTAGCAAAAAAACATCTCAGGTTAACCTAGAATTAACCCTCTCAGCACAATTGAGGTGTGGATTTACTTGTAAAGTCCTCGGGCAGTCTTCATGTTAGGCGGTGGATGTACTGAGAGCCACCTGTCCTCTGCCCTCACACATACACTCTCTTACACTTGAATCTTGGGATAAAGGAGGCCCAGACATGGCTATTTATTTATTTATTGTGGTACTGCGGATTGAATCTAGGGGAAGTCTACCTCTTAGATATACCCCAGCCCTATTTTAATTAGTTAACTAATTAATTAATTTGGTATTGGGGATTGAACTAAGGGGTGATCTACCTCTGAGCTATACCCCCAGCCCTATTTAAATTTTAGCTTGAAACAGGATCTCGTTGAGTTGCTGAGGGTTTTGCTAAGTTGCTGAGGCTGGTCTCGAACCTCTGATCCTTCTGTCTCAGCCTCCCAAGTACTGGGATTACAGGTGTTGCATCACCACACCCAGCTGGACGTGGGTATTTAAAAAAATCTCCTCAAGTGATAAGAAAATGGAGCCATGGTTGATGAGTGCTCTTCCAAAGAAAGAAAACTTGTATTAGTTTGATTTTATTGGATCTCCCCACAAAATCACAGATCAAAGTCCTAACCCCCAGTACCTCAGAATGTGCCCTTGATTGGAAATAAGATCATTGCAGATATTAGTTCAGATGAGATCCTCTCTAGCTGGGTTTGCAGGAACTAGGCTGCGGGGCCCCAACTGATCAGATATGCTTGTCCTTGTCTTTGAGACTTTGTGTTTTTGACAGTGCAGTGTAGAACAGAGGGCTCCATTCCAGAGAAAGGGTCTGGAATGGGTCTCCTTCTAGAGTGAAAAAATAAGGGTGAGTCATCCAGTGAAGAGCTTTATTCAGTCTGGAAACCTTCCCCCTCATGTATATGCATTGGGGAGGTCACTGTCTCTTTTCATGCCACCGTTTAGTGCATCCATGCAGTTTGTGGCATGTTGGAAACTTTCCCATCCATGGGTGCCTAAGTGAAACCCTGGGGATAGGAGTGAGTTTAGCCTCCTGACACCCAGTACTTCTCTAACCACAGGAGAGTCCTGTATTTCTATTCTTGAGGGCCCTCTTAACTTTCCCTCAGGTCCCTCCCAGTCTTACCCTGGCCTGCTCATTTCTGTCTAGCTACCTAACAGTACCAATAATAGTCTCCTCTTCCTACAAGTACCTTCTGATGCCTGGGCAAGAAAAGCTAGCAAACACACCATTACCATGTATGGCAGATGATCCGGTTGTGAGCTTGGGGTGTGTAGACACAGTGGTACTGTTTTGACCATCACTAACCAACTTTTGGTGCTTCTCTTTTTCTCCCAATATCATCATTCCCATGGAACGTAGAAGGGGTTTTCTATTCTCTAATCCAGTGAGAATACCTCCTGTCTTTCCATATGTACCTCCATGAGAAATCAGAAAACCTGGGTATCCTGCTGTAACACCCAAAGCAAGTCTCCATATCTTTGGTCTCCATTTGCTCAACTGCAAAACGATTTTAAAGATGCTTTCTAGCTATGAAAGTCTATGATTCTGGCTGGGTGTGGAGGCGCATGCCTGTAATCCCAGTACTTGAGAGGCTAAGACAGGAAGACTGCAGGTTCAAGGTCAGCTTCAGAAAATTCGTGAAACCTTCAGCAATTCCAGGAGACCCTATTTCAAAATAAAAAAAGGGCTCGGGGTATAGCTCGGGATGAATGCCCCTGAGTTCAATCCCCAGCACAAAAAATAAATTTTTAAGTCTTTGATTCTGTAAAAGAGAAAATAACTAAAAATCCATCCCTCCTTTGTGGCATACATATAAAGGTGTAGAGTTATCCTTTGAACCTAGGAGTTTGAAAGGATGACTAGGAACAATCAGGGTGTCAGAAACCATTAGTGGGATCCTGTGCTTAAGCCCTCCTTCACTTTGCCTGCCTTTTTGTACAACAAAGAGCACTCTTAGCCGGGTGTGGTATTTGGGAGACTGAGACAGGAGGATCTCAGGTTTGAGGACAGCTTCAGCAATGTAACAAGACCCTCAGCAACCTAGGAAGACCCTGTTTCAAAATAAAAAATAAAGCCGGGTGTGGTGGTGCACACTTGTAATCCCAGTACTTGGGAGGCGGAGACCGGAGTATCCGGGTTCACGGCCAGCCTTAGCTACTTAGGCCCTCCGCAACTTAATGAGACCTGGTTTCAAAATAAAGTATAAAAATTAGGGCCGGGGGTGTAGCTCGGAGGTAAAATGCCCCTGGGTTCAATCTCCGGCACCGCAAAAAAAAAAATATATAAATAAATAAAAAGGTCTTGGGGTGTAGCTCAGAGGTAGAATGCCCCTGGGTTAAATCCCCAGTACCACCAGAAAAAACAAAAAAACACCCTGAAGGGCCAGTTGTCAAAGAGATTGAGTCCAGGGGCATTCTACCAATGAGCTACACCGCCAGCCCTATTTTATTTTTTATTTTGAAACAGGGGTCTCGCCAAATTGCTAACAGCCTCATTAAGTAGCTGAGGCTGGCTTTGAACCTGTGATCCTCCTGTCTCAGCCTCCCAAGTATAGGGATTACAGGTGTGTGCCACCACGCCTGGCCCTAGGTCCTATTCTTTAATGGCATCATAGCATCCTCTTCCACTAAGATATTTTTGAGAGACTACAGTATAATGCTTAGGTTTTTAAATAGCTTTAAAAATATATCCCTAGTGAATACACTAAAGGAAATGTGTGTGTGTGTGTGTGTGTGTGTGTGTGTGTGTGTGTGTGTTTCAAATGGAAATTCCTAGCTTGAGGAAAAAAGGTAGATTCACCAAACTGTGTCTGCTGGTTGCTTATTGAAACTTATAGAAATCACTAATTATTGTGTTTAAATTTCATCAAAAAATCTCCATGTGAGCTGGGCTTGGTGGCACATGCCTATAATCCCAGCTACTTGAGAGGCTGAGGCAAGAGGATGGCAAGTTCAAGACCAGCCTGGGCAAATTACCAAGACCCTGTGTCAAAATAAAAATAAAAAGGCTGGGGGCCGGGAGTGGTGGCGCACGCTTGTAATCCCAGTACTTTGGGAGGCGGAGACCGGAGGATCTGGGTTCGCGGCCAGCCTCAGCTCGCTCTCTCTCTCTCTCTCTCTCTCTCTCTCTCTTTAGTGAGGCCCTCTGCAACTTTGTGAGGCTCGGTTTCAAAATAAAGTATAAAAAATAGGGCCAGGGGTGTAGCACAGAGGTAGAACGCCCCTGGGTTCAATCCCCGGTACCACAAAAAAAAAAAGAAGGCTGGGGATGTAGCTCAGTGGTAGAGTACCCCCCTGGGTTCAATCCCCAGTACAGGAAAAAAAAAGTCTGCATGTATTCTTGAAGATGCTCATTTTGGCCAGGTGTGGTGGCACAAGTCTATAATTCCAGGACTTGGGAGGCTGAGACAGGAGGATTACAAGTTCAAGGACAGCCTCAGCAATTTTGTGAAAAGGGTTGGGGGTGTAGTTAGGGCAAAGAATGCCTCTGGGTTCAATCTCCAGTTACCAAAAAAAAAATTACGCTCATTTTGAGCAGTAAGTGTATGTCCATGTTGCATTTTAATTGTCCCTGTTGTCTTTCTGACCTCTTCGGCCCCTCCATAGCATGGGCTGTGTGTATGTAAATAGAAGCCTTTTAAAAATTGTTCAATGAAAGCAAAATTGTGTTTGATATGTTTGTTTTGGTAAATGTGTTCTTCAATCTTCTGTGATAGATTATTCTCATGTTTAACCACATCTGGTTTTAGCTGAACACGCTGCACAGTATTTCTCTCCTGTGTTGTCTTCTGCTCCTGTTATTTCAGAACAATTGCCTTGCTCCCCTCTGGAGCTATTTATACTCCATAGTTTCTGTTCTGTGTGCTACCCATTCACCTGTGCAGAGATAAGAGAAGATCCAATAAAATGAAATGCACGCAACTTTGCCGTTTGCTTGTATCCATCACATGGGCACGTTAGACTCAATAAAAAGGGGAGTCTAAAAAAACTTCTCACTCCATAGTTCTTACATCCTTGGATCTGAAGCAAAATTGTTACAACAATTAAAGCAGAACCACAAAAAATAAAATAATAGAAAAAACTTCAAACTATCTATAGCTTCCTTTAATATGTAAAGAAACATGTGGGGACTATTGGTAATTAGAAGAAATCCAATCCTCTCTTCCAACAGTAGAACTGGTGTGCTGTATTTCTAAATGGTATCATGACCTGTAATTGGAAATCTGTCCTCTGAGGAAGTCAAAGACACAAAAGAGACAATGAAAGTTTCAGGTTTCTGTACCTCTTTCTCTCCAGTCTCTCATGCAGTTCTGATTTGACTTTCCCCTTCTTGTATCCTCCTGTTTTTCTCTTCTCTCCTCTTCCTCCTCCTCCTCCTTCCTTCCCTCCTTCCTCTTCCTCCTCTTCTTCCTCTCTTTCCTTTCTTTCTTTCTTCCTCTCTTTCTCTCTCTCTCTTTCTTCCTTCCTTCCTTTCTTTCTTTCTTTCTTTCTTTCTTTCTTTCTTTCCTTCCTTCCTTCCTTCCTTCCTTCCTTCCTTCCTTTCCTTCCTTTCTCCACTGGGGCATTCTACCTCTCAGCTAAAGCCCTAGCCTATTTTATTATTTTTATTTTGAAACAGGGTCTTGCTAAGTTGCTGAGGATGGCCTCTAACCTATGATCCTCCTGTCTAAGCCTCCCAGGTACTGGAATTACAGGCATGGACCACCACTCCCTATTTGCAGTTATTATTATCAATATTATTATTATTAATTCTTCATGTCTTTTTCCACCTGACTCCTTTACAAATCAGTCTCAAATCAGTGTGTTCCTATCTGCCACTTTAAACAGTCCCAGATTCAATGAAAAGAGGTCATTTCTTTTATCTTTAGAGTATAGTCATGCTCTGCATAACGAAGTTTTGGTCAATGATGGACTGAATATATGACAGTGGTCCCATAACCTTATTCCACCTGGTTATGTTGTTGCCATCTTAATTTGTCTAAGTACACTCTATGAAGTTCATGCAAAATCACCTGATGAGACTTTTTTCAAAATATATCTTCACTATTAAGCAGTGAACAAGTCATTTTATTTTATTTTTGGTAATGGGGATTGAACCCAGCTGCATTCTACCTCTGAGCTACACCCAACCTTTTTATTTTGAAACGGGGTCTTGATAAGTTGTTGAGCCTGGCCTTGAATCTGGGATCCTCATGTCTCAGCCTCCCAAGTACTGGAATGACAGGTGTGTACCACCATACCCGGCTTCACAACTCTTTCTGGGTTGTAGCTCAGTGATAGAGCGCTTGCCTAGTGCATGTGAGGCCCTAGATTCTATCCCTGTACCACAAAAAAGAAAAAAAAATGCTGAGGGCCTTTCCTTCCATAGGATGGGTGCTAGTCCTTGAAGACAGTTTTGCTTGCAGGGATGAAAAACAAAAGAAAAATGTCTCCAGCTTCTACCACCAGGTCTCCTTCATGCTTCCAGGGAAACTCCAGAGTTTATATTTCCCTTTTTCAAAAGAGAAAAGTATATACTACATAGGTATTAACCTGCATAGGTGTTAAACACTATTTTTGTTTCTTTCATAGTATTTAATTAGAACTAACCACAAGTAACTAGTAAAATACATTATAGGCTTAAATTTGCATTTCCTTATTATTGGGAAAACTGTTTACTGACCACAGTGACCTGTATTTATCTGCAGCTGCATTTATAATTGTGATGCCCCTTCCCCTTCTAAACCTGAGAGATTTCCTTAATTATCATTGATTTTTGTCTCAGAGGACTCAGAATTCTGACCAGAGCTTAGGTGTTTAAGGCAGTATAAAAGCAATGTTGTTGAATTTCTAATTTGACGAATAAATTGGCTTTAGAGGAAAGCATCTTTTAGTGACACTTGGGAATAAAGCTTGTGTGATTTGCTGATGTCAGACAAGGTTGAAGTTTCACTTTTGTTAAAATTGTTGTCTTTCAGCCCACGATTTAATACTAGATCAGATCAAGGGACTGTCTCCCCTCCTCCAGCCTTGGAAGGTTCTTAGAGAATTTGAAAAGTACCTTGTAAGATCTGGTTTGAAGGTGAAAGGAGAAATAAATGAGTCTTAGGCCTGAAAACTGGATAGGTTTTATGCAGTTCCTTTCATTTGCCTATAGAAATTTTTAGTGAAGTGGATTATTTTTTCACCTGATGTTAAGGCAGCAGAGAGATGCTGAGACAACTGGTATTTCAAGGAGAGAAACACTTAATGATTATAAATGTATAGCTAGAAATAGAGTTTACACAACCCTAAGCATACAGATTAATCTAACTGACCTCCTCTAATACTACAAGGAAGTGTTGTCAGGATCTCTTGGAGAATCTCTACTATAGCATTGGTTTTCTTTTCTTTTTTTATGGTACTGGGGATGGAACCCAGGGGCATTCTACTTCTGAGCTATACCCCCAGCCCTAGTTTTATTCTTTATTTGAAGTAAGTTGCTGATTAGACTTACTAAGTTGCTGAGGCTGGCTGTGAACCTGTGATTCTCCTGTCTCAGCTTCCTAAGTACTGGGATTACAAGCTTGTGCCAACCTGCCCAGCCTATAACATTGGGTTTCTTTCTTTTTTTATGGTACTGGGGATGGAACCCAGGGGCCTTCTACTTCCGGGCTACACCTCCAGACCTATTTTATTTTTTATTTGGAAACAGGGTTTGGCTAAGTTGCTGAGAGCCTCACTAAGTTGCTGATTTGAGTTGCTGAGGCTGCCTTCAAACCTGGGATCCTCCTGTCTCAGCCTCCCAAGTACCTGGGATTACAAGCTGTGCTACCTGCCTGCCCTATAACATTGGTTTTCTTATGCAGATGGAAATGACACTGTTCATGTAGAACAGGCTAGGTCTCTTATCTCTCAAATGTTCCTCAATATTTTGGGAAATGGGACTATAACCTGGCCCATCTTTATCTTTTTCTTTTTGATGGTACATGGAGATGGAACTCAGGGGCATTCTACCTCCAAGATACACCCCAGCCCTGTTTTATTTTTATTTTGAAACATTGTCTCCCTAGGTTGATAAGAGTCTCACTATTTGCTGAGGCTGTCTTTGAACCTGTGATCCTCCTGTCTCAGCCTCCCAAGTACTGGGATTACAGGCATGCACCACCACGCCCAGCTACTTGGCTCACATTTCACCCAGTGCCAGTGATATTTGAGAACAACCTCAGATCCTGAATACTGGTCACAAAATGCCAACTTACAGCTGAAGGATGAAAACAGAGCACTTTTAAAGGAATGTGGTGCAGGTCTATAATCCCAATCTTGGAGGCTGAGATGGGAGGACCTCAGGTTCGAGGCCAGCACAGGGTAACTTAGCAAGACCCTGTTTCAAAACAAGAAATAAAGAGCCAGGGGGTGTAGCTCAGTAGAATGCCCCTGGGTGCAATTCACAGTACCACACACAAAAAAGAGGCTAGGGTTCTGGTCTGGTGTTTCCTAAATGGCGGGAGATATTCCTACCAGGATTCTCAAAGGAAAAGCAAAGATGGTGAAGGAAAATTTTGTGCTTGGAATCATCTGTGATTGTATGTGTTTTTGCAGTGGACCTCTTGAGCCTGTCTGCCGTATGTGACGCCTTGGATCAGCACAACCTCAAGCAAAACGACCAGCCCATGGATATCCTGCAGATCATTAATTGTTTGACCACGATTTATGATCGCCTGGAGCAAGAGCACAACAATTTGGTCAACGTCCCTCTCTGCGTGGATATGTGTCTCAACTGGCTACTGAATGTTTATGATACGTACGTATAGCAAGTTTTTTTTTGGGGGGGGACTATGTCACAGAAGACCTACCTTACAGAATGGTGCTGATGTAATTAGCATTATAATAGGGCGCCGGAAGCTATGTAGTCCCTGTGATAAATCATTTCTGCATTTACATGACTTGGAAAATGTTTTGATAAGCCAGGAGTTAAGAGCTAGAGCATAGATTGCTCTCAGTTTAGAAAACAAACAGAACCCCAAGATAGTCATTTTTCAAATAGTAGAGTGAGTCATCTTGTAGCCATTGGTTCTTTCCCTTTCGCACTGATGTATTTTGGAATTCCTCCAACCACTTTGGGGCTGGGCCCTCTCACAGGCAGGAAGGATTGTGTTCCTGGAGATGCTGGCCCACCTGTCTCTTGATCAGAATTGTCTTGCTGAATCCTTGGGAGAATTTTGCCGATGATTGTGAATTGGTAAGCCAAACAAAATGAAAATGAGCCCTTAACGCAGCAAACTCAGCTCCTCAAACTCAATAAGATTTTTTTGGTGCGCGTTTTTATATTAAGCTTTTACAAAGTCTTAGTTTGGCACCTCCATTCATCACTCTCTCTTAGAGAGCAGTTGTTTATTTCTTTTGGATTGCTCACAGGAGATAGCTCCAGTTCTAATTTTTGTCTTTAGCTTAATGAAGACAATTGAGGAAGGGAGCAGAAGGAATTGGTCTTGATTTTCACTGAATTCTTCTTAGACCTCTCAATTATTACATGCCTCATTTCACACATCAACCAGAACATATTCCCATTTGGAAATCTGGAGAGGTTTTATTGAAAGGAGTTGCATATCAACTATGTAGCCTTTTGCTTTTGTTACAGACTTCCTCCACCTCCTTCATTAAAATTTATACTGTTTTCTTTGTTATTTTGATAAGTTATGGCTTTTTAAATTTCAAGACCACCTCCTTATTCAATTCATGATAATTATCTACTAAATCCTGGAACATGTTAGATTTTTATTGTGGATTACATTTTTATTTCGATGAGGGTTTGTATTCAGGTCTTCCCTCAAATACATTTAGGCACCCATTTTTCTGCAGATAATATACGAATGCATTCTGAATGTATGACTTCCATTCTACCTGCCTGAAAATTATTTGGGCTAATTTTAACTCCTTGAAGACCTGAGTTACTGTATAAAGCTCATTTTTTTTTTTTTTTTGCAGTACCGGGGATTGAACCCAGGGGCATTCTACCTCCGCGCTACACCCCCGGCCCTATTTTTTATACTTTATTTTGAAACTGGGTCTCATGAAGTTGCGGAGGGCCTCACTAAGTAGAGAGAGAGAGAGAGAGAGGGAGAGAGAGCGAGAGAGCTGAGGCTGGCCGCGAACCCGGATTCTCCGGTCTCTGCCTCCCAAAGTACTGGGATTACAAGCGTGCGCCACCGTGCCCGACTTTAAAGTTCATTTCTTAAATGTTGATTTTCTTTCCCTTTTTTGAGGTACTGGGGATTATACCCAGAGGCACTCTACCACTGAGCTGTACCTAGTCCTTTTTTATTTTTCATTTTAAGACAGGATCTCACTAAGTTGCTCAAGCTAGCCTCACTTGTGATCCTCCTGTCTCAGCCTCCCAAATCCTGGGATTACAGGTGTACACCACCACACCCGGCTTGATTTCTTTTTCTTTTTTCATACTGGAAGTTGAACCCAGAGGCATTCTACCTCTGAGCTACACCCCCAGTCTTATTTTATTATTTTTATTTTGAAACAAGGTCTTGCTAAGTTACTGAGGATGGCCTCGAACCTGTGATCCTCCTGTCTCAGCCTCTCAAGTACTGGGATTCCAGACATGTACCACCACACCTGGTTTTCTTAAGCAGGAAAAAGATAACCAGGCCTGGTGGTATACACCTGTAATCCTAGTACTTGGTAGTCTGAGGCAGGAGGATCACAGGTTCAAGGTCAGTGCAGTAATTTAGCAAGAACTTGTTTCAAAATAAAAAATGAAACGAGAGGGCTGGGGGTATAGCTCAGAGGCAGAACCCCCTTGGTTCAGTCCCCAGTACCACAAGGAAAAAAAAGAAGGGAAAAGAGAAACTCTTCCAATGATAGGAAATTATTTTTTGTGGTACTGGGGATTGAACCCAGGGGCATTCTACCTCTGAGCTACCCCCCCCCAGCCCTATTTTTTTATTCTTTCTTTTGAAACAGGGTCTCACTAAGTTGCAGAGGTTCTCACTAAGTAGCTGAGGCTGGCCGCGAACCTGTGATCCTCCTGTCTCAGCCTCCCAAGTACTGGGATTACAGGTGTGCACCACCACCCCTGGCTCCAATGATTGGAATTTTGTTAATGCATTAGGGTCCAGGATTTCTCTTTACTGAAGCATTTCATAAATTATACTTGTTGAAAATTGAACATATTGGTCACCAAAAATACCAGTCACTTTCCATAATAAAATAAAAAGCTAAAAAATTATTGAAAGACATTTTTTTATTGATGCATTGTAATCATACATCTTGATGAAGTTCAGGGTAATACAGGCATACATGCACATGGCACTCGTTGAGCCCTCCTGAAAGACATTTTCTACAAAGACTATACATTCTTGTTTTTCATTTTTTCCCATAGATGAAATAAACTTGTTAACAAATTTGTGACATGGAATGCTTTATGTTAGTTTTTTTTTTAAATGGTACTATGGATGGAATCCATGGCCTTGTACATGCTAGACAAGTGTTGTACCACTGACCTGCATCCCCAGCCCTTTTTTAAAAATCTTTTGTACTGTATTTAACAGTATCTTTTTATTTTTTAAAATGTGCTTTTATTGGTGCATTATAGTCTCATATCACTATGAAAATTAGGTTGACAGTAACATACATGCACACAGCACTTGGTGTCCCCCCACCTCCCCATTCGCGCCCCCCCCCCATTACAGAGTACTGAGATTGACTTTGGTGTATTCTCTACCATCATGGTTGATGGTAGTGATTCCATTAATGAACCTCATTCTTCCCCTTCCCTTAGACCACTTCTCTGGCTCCACTGAGGCTTCTCCGCCATTGTCTGGAGTCCTTCTGGTATCCCAACTACTCCCTAGCTTGCGCATATGAGAGAAAACATATGACCCTTCTCCTTCTGTGATTGGCTGATCTCACTTAACATAATGTTCTCCAGGTCTTTCCATTTTCTTGCAAATGATATTATTTTGTTCTTTTTTATTGCTGAGTAGAATTCCATTGTGTGTTTCCCATAATTTTATAATCTATTCATCTCTTGATGGACACCTGGGTTGGTTCCATAATTTGGCTATTGTGAATTGTGCCCAGCCCCTTTACCATTTTTGTTTTGACACATGGTCTCTCTAATTTTCCTAGTCTAGCCTTGAACTTTCTATCCTCTTGCCCCAGCCTCCTTATTAGGAGGGATTCTGGACATGTACCACAATGCCTGGCTTTATTTCAGATTTCTATAAGCAAAGTGAAATCATAGATATCCTAAAACATTGATCTAGCAATAGGTTAGATATAAATTTCTCTTATAGAACACTTTGTTTGAATGTTGTGTACTGTGTAATTGTGTCACTTTTTTTAGATAAACATTCATATTTTATGTTAAGAATCATGTGACCTGTGGCCATTAACCTTCTTCTTAATAGGGAGCATTTGATGAAACCTTGAGAGTGTGGAAAAGAGCAGAGCAGTTAGTTGCTGGTATTTTTTGCCTTCGATGTCCAAATTAGGTAATTTGCTTCAGTAACCAAAATAGCTTAGTGCATAGTAGTAATTATTCCACTTACCCACTTAACCCAAAGTGTTTCTCCATAAGTGAAGGCATAGGTATTTTTTTATTTTATGTAGAGCTACTATAACAATTCAAGGGCTATTTTGTGTATGTGTATGTGGCAGTGAGGATTGAACCCAGTAGTGTTCTACCTCTTAGCTATACCCCCAGCCCTACTTTTTTATTTTGAAACAGGATCTCACTAAGTTGCTGAGGCTGACTTTGAACCTGGGATCCTCCTGTCCCAGCCTTCCAAGTTCTGGGATTACAGGTGCATGCCACCACACCTGTCTCAAATAAGGGCTTTTAGACATTGAAGAGTTGGTAAATATTCATTAATTTAGTTTATCAAATTTCCATTGCATTCTAGGTTATGAGCCAAATAGATAATGAACCCCCTAAAGTTCTTACCGATCTTAATGAAACAACAGCCAATAGAGTTTCCAAATCCAGGACTTTTGTTCTTTAACTAGAACTGTTTACCCTCTAGCAAAATGTCAGTAATCGTTTTCTGGTTTGTTTCTTCATAACAGGGGACGAACCGGGAGGATCCGTGTCCTGTCTTTTAAAACTGGCATAATCTCTCTGTGTAAAGCACATTTGGAAGACAAGTACAGATGTAAGTCATGTATATGAACTGTATTCTTTTATTGATGTGGGCTAATTACCCCAGTTGTAGATGGGAAATGCCATTCCGTTCTTATTTGACAGCAGGTTCCTCTTGTTAGATGTACAACTGCTTTTAGAGTGTCATAAAATTTGGCTTGTGCTGTTCCCTGTCAAACATTAAATTGCAGGTATTTAAATAGAGAACGAGGATTAGCTCCTCCAGTCCGAGTATTATTTTACGTCGCATTGACTGTGCCTGAATAAAACACATGTTCCTAGGGGATAAAGTCTGATTTCCTAACCCCTTTGTATAAGTCAGAAAAATAAATGTGAAAGTTTAATCCCTGCACTTGCTTCATCTTTGGATTCTTATTTAAAGAATACTATCTGGCCTTCATGCTCAAGGAACATTGTTTATTTTATAATCATCTTACTGCGAGTTGTACTGACACATCCAATTCGGTGACGTGACTAACATTTTATTGTTCCAGAGATGGATAGCTTGCCTTTTCTTCAAGGGTAAATACCAGACTCCAGAAATTCCTTTTGACTTGCCATTGGGTTCTTCTGCTTAAAAAGTATAAATCTAAATTAAAAGCAAATGCTAAAGCAGTGACATTTAATATTTAAGGATTTTCTTGGGGTGGTGCTGGGGATTGAACCCAGGGCCTTGTGCGTGTTAGGCAAGCACTCTACCACTGAGCTACACCCCCAGCCCTAGAACAATGATGTTTAGATGACCAAGTGACCACCCATTCCCATTGTAAAGGACTGTACTTGTTTT
>PVJS01050335.1:0-14354 GCA_004027185.1 Glis glis | reverse complement strand
TCTCTCTCTCTCTCTCTCTCTCTCTCTCTCCCTTTCTCTCCCTCTCTCTCCCTCTCCCTGTCTCTCTCTCTCTCTCTACTTAGTGAGGCCCTCCGCAACTTTGTGAGACCCAGTTTCAAAATAAAGTATAAAAAATAGGGCCGGGGGTGTAGCGCGGAGGTAGAACGCCCCTGGGTTCAGTCCCCAGTACCGCAAAAAAAACCCCAAAAAAACAAAAAAACAACATAGTCAATATGACTAAGATGTTTATCAACAGTACAGATTAAATACATCTATTAGATTACATAGAAAGTCATCAGTTTCATAGGTAAAGTATGGCATATTGATAATTTCATATGGTACTTAATAAATTACATGACTATAACAGTAGGGGTTTATGTTAGGCCATACAACAATAGAAACATAACTAGTTGGTAGAAGGGTTGGTTTTTACTAATTCTTAATGAATGGTACTATAGTAGAGTCAATATTTTAAAAAATTTTTATTAATTTTTAAAAAACAAGTTCTTTGTTTTCCTGGACTTAGTTTCTTTTCAAATATACTTTTATTGGTACACTGTAATCACACATATAATGAAGTTCAGATTGATAGGAACATTCATGCACATAGCCCTTAGTGAGTCCCCTGGGTCCCACCCCATTTCCTTCCCTTCTCCCCTTCCCCAGAAATGATATTGAGATTGGCATTGATAATTTTGATATATACACAGAGTCATTTGAAGTGTTGCCTTCAACAAGTTCCCCCACACACAACCCCTGCTACCCTCATCTAGAACCCCCTGCATCATTCCATGGGGTGTCGGGGTTTCTCCTCCTATATTTGGAGTCCCTCTTATATCCCAATTTCTCCCTAGCTTCTACATATGAGAGAAAATGTATAGTCCTTCAGTTTCTGAGACTGGCTAATCTCAGCATAATATTCTCTAGTTCCATCCATTTTCCTACAAATGACATAATTTTGTTTTTTATGGCTGAGTAAAATTTTACTGTATGTATATCCCACAGTTTTGCAATTCATTCATCTGTAAATGGACATCTAGGCTGTTTCCATAATTTGGCTGCTGTGAATTGTGCTACTATAAACATGGCTATGCATGTATCACTATAATATTCTGACTGCAATTTTGTTGGAAATATACCCTGGAGTGGGTATGTATATATATATATATATATATATATATATATATATATAGCTGGATCATATTCTGTTTCCTGTTTTGCTGATTTCTTTTCTGATGTTTATTATTTCCTTTCTTCTGCTAACTTTGAGTTTCATTTGTTTTTCATTTTCTGCTTCCCAAAGAGAAAGCTGAAATAATTGATTTAAGTTCTTTCTTATTTCCTAACATGGATGTTTCTCGGGGTCCAGCCCGAGAGTGGCACGAACTGGGCAGGGGGGTGAGCACCGCGGCCCGAACAAACACCACGGGCCGGGAGACAAGTCAAGCAAGATCTCGTTTATTAGAAAGCCAATCGCCCTTTTAAAGTAAAGGCCATAAAAGAAATTCCAAAGAGATAAGCTGGGCCCAATGGGACAAAAGATAAAGCAGTTTCTGCCCCCCTATGACCTATCATAGGCGAAGGCACCTGTTGTAAGGAGGTCACTGCTTATAACGGCCTTCCTGTGGTCAGGGGGTGTTATCTGCAGACCCTCCCTCCGCGGCATCTGCCAGTGCCATCTTGCCTTTGTTATGCTGAGACACTGCCACATGGAAGAGGCCTGGTACTCTCGAGCAGGCTTCTGCTAGTCCACCAGGCCCTTTCATGGCACTGGGTGGAGAGCCCAACAGATGTTTGTTGCTATAATTTCCCCTTAAGTATTACTTTATCAGCATCCCACAAATTTTGATATGTTTTACTTTCATTTTTACTCACTCCAGAATACTTATTTTATTTTTACTTCTTGTTATTTAGTACTGTGTTATTTAGTTTACAATACTTAAAGACTTTATTTCAAAACATTTTTTGTTACTGATTTTTAATTTAATCCTATTATGCTTGGAGAGCATACTTACTGCAAGTTGCACCTTTTAAACTTACTAAGCCATGTTGTAGCCTAGAATATGAAACAGTTTAGGGCTATGTAAGCAGGGAAGGAAGAATGGAGGAAAGAGGAAACTATAGAAACACTCATTTAATGATATGTCCACTCCATTCCCCAATATCCCATACCAAACAAGCCATTAAGCAATAATTTATATATATACATTCATTTTATTTTATTTATTTATTTATTTTTGCGGTACCGGGGATTGAACGCAGGGGCGTTCTACCTCCGCGCTACGCCCCCGGCCCTATTTTTTTATGCTTTATTTTTGAAACCGGGTCTCATGAAGTTGCAGAGGGCCTCACTAGATAGAAAGAGAGAGAGAGAGAGAGAGAGAGAGAGAGAGGGAGGGAGAGAGAGAGAGAGAGAAATCGTGCGTGCGTGCGCATGCGTGCTGAGGCTGGTTGCGAACCCGGATCCTCCGGTCTCCGCCTCCCAAAGTACTGGGATTACAAGCGTGCGCCACCACGCCCGGCTTATATATTCATTTTATTAGAGAAGTAGGTAAATTTCAGAGTACAAACCCAAAGTCAAAATAATTTTTTCAGAATTAGAATATGTTCAAGAGATTAGTTACTATTTAGCAGGATTATACTTCAACACAGACATGATTGTCAAATTCCTCCAATATGTGAAAAGATAAATACATTTTCTTCTTTTAGTCACCGAGGAAAAAATTTTCTCTTCTGATAGGCAAGTACCATTTCTTTTTGTTCCTTTTTTCCCCTTCCCTGTTCCTTGGTTTCCCCTTTTCATGAAGCTTTTCATGATGCCCATCTCTGCAGAAGTAAAACAAAACAAAACAAAAAACAGTGTCTTTGTGAAAGCAAAATCTGCACTGTGATTTGGATACTGGTCAATAAAAAATTCTTTCTTTTGGCCAGAGGTTGTTTACTAAACATTTTCACCTCTTTAATGGATTTGGAGTCAGTAGGCCTAGTAACTTCACCAAATAGCCAGACCTTCAGCTGAGTCATACACAAGGCACATTCTGAAAGTGAAAACATTTCTTTAAAAGCAAGAAGCAAGAGTCCCTGGGCCTGACCTTCCTTGCCCGTGTGCTCCTGTCTTTCCCTGTGTTTCCTTTGGATATTTTTCTATTGCTCTGCTATAAAGTTCTCTAACATTGTCTTCTTCCAATATCACGTTTATCCCATCCTGCCTATTTTTCACTTCAGACATTATAGTTTCCATCACTAGAAGTTTGATTTGCAACTTTATGAACATACTGGATGAGGTTATAATAATTATTTTTATGTCTCTGTCTACTAATTGTGTTATCCTTGTCATTTCTGAGGAAACTTTAGTTGATGTTTTTCCTCTTCATTATAGGTTGGATGTTTCAGGCTTCTTTGAGTGATAAGTTTAGATTGAGTGCCAGAAATTCTATATTTTGCCCTTTTAGGTGCTAGATATTTTGCATTCCTATAAATATTTTTGTGTTTCATTCAGGGTCTGGTTAAGTTACTTGAAAACATTTTGAATTTTTTTAGCTTAAGTTTTGTTAGGTGGAATCACAGCAATATTTCATCAAAAACTTATGTCCCCAGGAAAAGCTGAAGAAAGCTCCTTTTTAGTACTCTACCTAACACCCTGTACATTTTGGGTTTTCCACTCTGCCTTTGGGTCCTCATCCCATCTGAGCCTTTCTCCCTATCATCCTTTCAAGTTATTCTTTCTTGGCTCCTGGCAGTTTCATCACAGAAAGTGCTAATGAGTATTCAGTTAATACTGGGGTGAAGCCCCCTGTAAACTATAGAGATGTTTCTTTGTGTGGCACATTCTGTTTGGTATCTTTCCATGCTGAGTGTATCTGCTTTGGTCTCCCTGAGCTCCGAGCTTTGCCTCTTTAACTCAGGAAGACCCTCTGCCAGGGTTCCTTTACCCCCACCCTAGACTGGACACTTCCTCTAGGCAGTAAACTGCACAATCATAAGGCTCAATTCATTTGTTTCCTATTTTTCATCAATCATTGTTCTTTATTGTCTGATGTCTTGAGAGCCCTAGAACAGTAAACTGTGAATAGAGGAATTCCATGCCTGATGACCTCAGAAATTCAGTGAACATATTTTTTGGTGCCGTTTTTATATTGATTCAATTATTTCCTAATACTAATTTGTTCTTGCTTTGACATTACATGTTGACAACCTGTCGGAAGTTTATTCTTTGCTTATGTATTCATTGGATTACAATTTTGTCCTTCAGAGCACTATTATTCTGAATGTATTACATTTATTGATGAATATATTATAATGATTATATAGATTATCAAATGGACTAGATTGGTACAGGTTTTTTTTTTTTTTTTGCGGTAGTGGGGATTGAACCCAGGGGCATTCTACCTCCGCGCTACACCCCCGGCCCTATTTTTTATACTTTATTTTGAAACTGGGTCTCACGAAGTTGCAGAGGGTCTCACTAAGTAGAGAGAGAGAGAGAGAGAGAGAGCTGAGGCTGGCTGCGAACCTGGATCCTCCATTCTCCGCCTCCCAAAGTACTGGGATTACAAGCGTGCGCCACCACGCCCGGCTAGATTTGTACAGTTTTAAAAGTTGCAGTATTCTGGGCATGGTGGTGCATGCTTGTAATCCCAGTACTTGGGAGGCTGAGACAGGAGGATCACAGGTTCATGACCAGCCTTAGCTACTTAGTGAGGCCCTCTGCAACTTAGTGAGACCCTGTTTCAAATAAAAACTAAGAATAGGGCTGGGGGTATAGCCCAGAGGTAGAATGCCCCTGGGTTCAATCCTTAGTACTGCTTAAAAAACAAGTTGCAGTATTAGACCTTGTCTCTAATGTTACGGCAGTTGAGGCTTAAAAGAAATAAAATAGAAATGAACAGGTCAATGACTATTCTGGAGTCAACAGATGTGTCACCGTCAGAGCCAGGGTGAGCCCTGGGAATGTGACTTCCAACCTCTAATCCTGACCTCCGGACCACACTTTCCATCACTCAAGACTCTAAACCTGGTTAAGGAAGTACTGCTTGCTTTGTTAGAGTCCTTAACTCTCAAGTTTGAGTGTGTCCCCGGGAAACCTAGAAATGCAGCAATATAATTTACGCATACCCATCTCTCCTTGTAATTATTGAAAACAACACATCCTATTTGCAACGGCTTTTCCAACAAAAGAAACCTTACAGTACAGGCATCTGAAAATAAAACACTTTCAAGAGACTAAGAGACTAATTTCATGTCGTGATCCTTCAGGGTTGTGCTCTGGGAAGGGATAAACTCAGAGAAGTAAAGTTATCTGGACCAGGCTGATTATCAGGAAACTTCACACCAAATTCATGCAGGAAAACTCTTCTGTGCTGATTTTTTATTTGTTATATACACCAGTGATTAAAAGAAAATATTTTTCTTTTTTATTGGTGCATTATGATTATATACATACATATATAATAATTATCAATATATCATATACATGCATATATACATAACAGTGGGATTCATTGCTATATATTTGTACATGCACATATCCTATTTGGTATCCTAAGAAATAGTCATGGCCAATTTTTTATTCAAGTTTAGCATAGAAATAATTTTTTTGTGTATGTGTTTGGTACTGAAGGTTGAACCCAGGGGCATTCTACCTCTAAGCTACATCCCCAATCTGTTTTAATTTTTATTTTGGAAACAGAGTCCAGCTAGTTTGCTGAGAGTCTTGCTATGTTGCTGAGACTGTCCTCAAACCTGTTATCCTCCTGTCTCAGTCTTCCAAGTACTAGGATTACAGGCATTCACCACCATGCCTAGCTAGCACAGAAGTGATTTTATACTACTAACAAAGGTTATGGTGATAGCTAATAAAAAAAAAAACATTCTGAGATAACAGATATAAAACCATCTTAGATATTTTAGATCACTTGCTCTAATCTTTACCATAATCCTTTGAGACAACGGTTAAAGACCCATTTTTAAACATTGGACAGTTGAGTTGCAAAAAGATTAACTTTTCTAACTAAATATGTCAAGTTGCAGTGAAGTCTGATTTCAGAGTTCATGCTTACTCTGTTGTTCTCTGTTGTTTCTCAAAACTGCTGCTTCGTTGGACTAAAGCCTCCACTACCTTGAGGTGCCATTTCCTCTAAATGTATTGAAAACTTCTTTCATATAATAGAGAAACTTCTGCCTCCAGATCAAGTGTTCCCCCTCTTGGCTCATCCAGAGCCTCCTTTTTTCACCTGTGTCTGTCCCAAGTTGAAGTCTAGCTTGAGGCTTCTTGCTCACGCATGGAGCCCAAAGCTCATACTCGGAACTCTTTCCCGGCAACTTACTTCCGGGCCTGTAAGTTAGGGTTTTTTTTCTTCACTCTACTAACTTCACCAACTGCTTTCTTTTTCTAGGCAGTTTTCCTCTCAGAAATGCTCACTGTTGTATGAAAACTAGTTTTTAACAGCCTAATAAGCCCTTTAACCTAATTTTCAAGTATGATTCAGAAAGTTTAGCTCTTTCAGTTCAGAATCAGAATGACAATTTGTCATACTCTGAGAGTTTTAGGACTCAGTTTGTGAGTTGCATGCCTCATTGAACATTCCTGATCAAAAAAATCAGCCAGGCATGGTGCACATGCCTGTAATCCCAATACTTGGGAGGCTGAGACAGGAGGATCGCAGGTTGGAGGCCAGCCTCAGCAACTTAGCAAGATCCTGGTTCAAAATAAATAACTTCCATTGTCATTATGTACATATGTGAGAATACCAATGCCAATCTCAATATCATGTATGGGGAAGGGGGGAGTGGGGAGGGAGCCGGGGGAAAGCTCACCAAGTGTTGTGTACATGTATGTCACTATCACTATAAACTGCATTATGATGTGAGACTATAATGCACCAATAAAAGTATAAAAAATAAAAAGGGCCAAGGGTATTATCTAGGAGGTAGAATGGTCCTGTGTTCAATCCCCAATAACCCCCTTCCAAAAAAAATTGCTCAATTTTTTGGATTTCAAATTCATCTGTTGCATAATGACTTTAAGTATATTTTTGCAAATCTTAGCATGGAGGGATTCATTATAGGTTGCTAAAGTTGATCGTTCAAGATCATTTGGTAGAAAGCTCTGTTGCACCAAAGTGAAAACCTGTGAAGAGACCCTGAGGGCAGCAAATTGGGAGAGGAGCGTGAGACTGGCTTCAATCACATGATTCCAAGGCAGTTGATGAGAACCCTGCACAGCGTGGGGGTTTCCATTAGAAAGATGCTAAAATTTAGTTCTGTGAAATCTAGGGGCTTTCTGATGTTCAGTTGTAACACATGTGGACTGCAAAATTCAATCTTGTTTCATAAGCATCCTGTGTCAGTTTCTTTACAGTGCAGGAAGTAGGTTCAGACAAAGATCAGAAAGATATACAAAATCGCTCTGCAGGATGCCCTGCGTACCAGTGCAAGTGCATATCAACGTGGCCACTTCCAGAAATCAATGGCTGATTATTTTTCACATGCTATATTTAAAACATAGCGATGAGAAGATATCCATATTAAATCAAATTCTCAAGAGTCTTTGCCGATACGATCGCATATTGCATTTATTATGAACGCCGATACATAGGCACATGCAACTGAGGGTGATGTGTCCTTTATCCCTGTTTTTCTTTTTATGTATCATTCAAAAAGCATCTTAAAATAATTTGATTCACTTATATTTTACTCTAGCAACATTATGCTTCTTCTAAGGAATCTCAAAAGATCTGTACTAGAAAGGCATATAGGTTTAAAATGTATATTGCAATATGTGTATTATAGCTCTTTAGAGCACGAACATACTTTACATGTATTGGTTCATCTCTAATACAACACTATGAGATGGATATTGTTATTTTACAATGGAATGTGTAGGCTTAGATATTTTTAAAAATCTTGATTAGCCGGATATGGTGGCCCATGCCTGAAATCCCAGTACTTGGGAGACTGAGAGAAGAGGTTCCCAGGTTCAAAGTCAGCTGTAGCAACTTAGCAAGGCCCTCAACAACTTGGCAAGACTCTGTTTCCAAATAAAAATAGGGCTGGGGGTGTAATTCTGTAACTCGGAGGTTGAATACTCCTGGGTTCAACCCTTCCAACACACACACACACACACACACACACACACACACGCACACACATCTTGTTTAAGCTCACACATCTATATATATGAAGAGCTCACTATGAACTTTTTTGTATATTCATTAATCTTTCCAATGACTTTAGGAGGAAGGGACTAGTTGATCTCCATTTAATAGATGAGGCAACTATAGGTTTGAGAGGTTGAGCAATTTGCCTGAGTTTATACAACAAGTTTCAGGACTAGAATTCTTGGCCCTGGATGTCTGATTTGATGCCCAATGTCTGTCTACCCTGTTTTCTTTCCTTGGTCCACTGGCTCCTTCATGGTCTACTTTTCTATTATTAAAATGAATTCACGAGTATTTAAGTGGAAGCTAAATTGTGTATTGTAAATTGTGTATTATGTGGCGGTGTGTTATTTTGTAGTAGTAGTTAGTAGTAGTTAGTAATTAATAGTAGTAAGTAGTAGTAGTAGTCATTAGTAGTATTAATACTGTAGTAGTAGCAATTAGTGTTAGTAGTTAGTAGTAGCAGTAGTAGTGGTTAATAGTAGGAAGTAGTAGTAGTTAGTAATTAGTGTTAGTAGTTAGTAGTAGTAGTAGTAGCAGTTAGTAGGTAGTTGGTAGTAGTAGTATTGGTAGTAGTAGTAGTAGTAGTAGTTAGTAATTAGTGTTAGTAGTTAGTAGTAGTAGTAGTAGCAGTTAGTAGGTAGTAGGTAGTAGTTAGTAGTATTGGTAGTAGTAGTAGTAGTTAGTAATTAGTGTTAGTAGTTAGTAGTAGTAGTAGTTAGTAGTAGTAGTTGGTAGTAGCAGCAGTTAGTGTATTATTCTGGAGTCCTACCCCTTGGATTCTCCCTCCTGTGAGCTGAGGGCAGATTTCCCTGCAGTGGATCTCAGAGCTGCAAGTACCAGGCAGGACATGTGCATAGCAAGTGACCTGCTCTGTCCTCAGAGGCCAGTTCTCCTTCTCAGTCTCACTCCTGAACTTCCCCACTGACATCTGACAGGAGGGAAGTGTTCCAGCTGGCAGTTTCTCAAGTTCTCTTCCAGGAGGAGGGTGACAATCGCGGCCATCCTATCTCTTTGGCTAAATAAAATAAATAGCTCCGAAACTGGAGACTGCTAGTGTGAAAGCTAGTGACGACAGTTAGTCATAGCTGAATCAATGGGCACGATCCTCGCTCTTTTACCTCCACTGGAACACTCTCTACGCAGTGTGGGGACCGTGCATCTTCAAGCAGCAAACCTCAAGTTGGGGCACACACAGCTCTTAAAAATAAAGCTGAGGCTGCAGACACAGGCTGCCTCCGAATGGATGAATTAATGCTTGGGAGTTCTGTCATTTTGGGTGGGGAGGAAATGCTACTGAAAACCATAACCTTGAAAATTCCCACTGAAAAATGTCCACATTAGTCATAGATGTAATTATGAATTAAATGAAAATTGCTTTGTAAATCCCCTGCTGTCTTGCTGCATTGACCTTTTCCAGCACTCCTCATGATGCTCTCTCCTGGGTTCCCTGTGTATTTTAATCAGTTACTTTGATGGTTAAAGGGGAGATACTTTCAGGCAGTTATCACTTCTGAGCCATATTAGGCCCTTATGAAGCTCACTCTGAATAGTTCCTAAATTTCAGAGCTTTGTAGCTCGTGTGTGTGTGTGTGTGTGTGTGTGTGTGTGTGTGTTACTGGGGATTGAACCCAGGGACATTTTACCTCTGAGCTACACCCCCAGCCCTATTTTATTTTTTATTTAGAAACAGGGTCTCCTTAAGTTGCTAAGGCTGGCTTTGAACCTGTGATCCTTCTGTCTCAGCCTCCCAAGTATTAGAATGACAGGTGTACACCACCACACCCAGCTCTACAGCTCATCTTAAAAGTGGACATACATTGCTATTTATTATTAAAGTAAGTTCAAATTGGGTATTTGTCATATGGGAGCTAAATTATGAATTCTGGATAGCATACCTCTTAAAGTCTGACTACAGTACTAATAATCAGCGAACGTTACACTGGATTAAAGCTCAGTAGGGGTCTCAGGTCAGAAGGTGGCACAGGTGCTAGTCTCCAAGCCCACAGCCCTAGAAAACCCACAGCTTCCCCACAGCTGACCTCCTGTCCTAACAACAGAGCAGCTTGCAGCAGACTTAAAGGAGGCTCACCATTTCCAACCAACCACAACTAGGGCAGCAGCAGAAGCAGCCCGGAGGCTGTTGCTTATTTCATTTTGTTTTTAATTGAAACCTTTAGTTACTGAGAAGCAACTTTGAAAACTTCTGAGGAATCATGTGGGGGAAAGATGAAATTTTATGGTAAAAGAGAGGTTCCAGTGAAAGGAAGAGTGTGAGTTTTATTTTTTTTAAACTTCTATAGTAAATTCTTAAAGGTTGTAATATTACTGCCATTTTCTAGTCAATTGAAGAAATTTGATTAGGATAGATTCTACACTATTGAAAGGGATGCAGAAGTTTTAATTTTTTAATTTAATCAGAGGAAGTACTGCATGCTAATTGCATAATTTTGTTTTGTACATAATGCTATAGTTCAGATCTTCAGTGTCCTGCAAAGATGCATGTGCTAAGGGCTTGCTCCCCAGCAGGATGCTATTGGAAGGTGGTTGAATCTTTAAGAGGCGAGGCCTAGTGGTAGGTGCATAGATCATTGGGGGCATGCCTTTGAATAGGATACTGGGACTCGGGCCCCTTCCTCTTTCTCTCTTTTGCATCCCGGCTATGAGGTGAGCAGTTGTACTTTTCCATGTACTCCCAGTACGATCTACTGCCTCACCACAGGCCCAACACAACAGGGCTAGTTGATCATTGATGGGAACCTCTGAAACTGTGAGACAAAATAAATCTTTTCTCTTTATAAGTTGATTATCTCATGTGTTTGTTACAGTATTGGAAAGCTGACTACCACATATGGCAGAACAAAATCAATGCCATTAGAGGAGTTCAGAAAAGTGACATAACACTGAAAAGATAAATAATACCACTCTAGAGGGGTCAAGTTCAGTTCCCAGAAGTTGCTGAATTTGTCCTTTTATCTTGCTTTTGTTGTTCACTGAGACGTGGAATGGTCTGGTCAGTCTTTTATTATAGACAGAGTTGACTGAGACTAGGATCAGTACACTTTTACTATTGTAGTTTAAATAAAAATGCTTGAAGTTAGCATACCGAAAGGGTTGGAAGGTTTTATTAAGTGGCATGCCTGGGGATCTGTAGGGGAAATGGAATTCAAGATAAATTAGGGCTGATTTTTTAAAACTCTCTGTTTTGATATACTTTTAGATTTTTTAGAGGGCTTGACAAGACAGTAGGATCTGTGTATAATTTTCACTCACTTCCCTTAATTTTATCATCTTACACATCTACTTTTATAATTAGCAAAACTAGGACATTAACATTGGGTAATACTATAAACTACAGGCTATCATTAGCTCTCCCAAGCTTTTAAAACTTGCATAGAAAACCTTCAGATTAAAAAAAATGTCCCGCTTAACCTTTAGATTGGAACAAAAGAAAAAAAAAATGAAAACATCTGATAATACCAACCATTGGTAAGGGTACACAATTGGAACTCATACAGTGGTCCTAACACTGAGGCAGGTAATTTAGTAATGTCTAGGACCGCACTGTCCAATGCAACTAGGGATGCATGGCTGTTGAGCACTGGAAAGGGGGGGAGCTGAGCTGAGCTGTAAGTGTAAAATACATGCTGGTTTTCAAAGAATTAGTACAAAACAAAAAAGAGAATATAAGCTATTAGATTGATAATTTTACTTTGTTTTTTTAAATACTTTTTTGGTGCATTATACTCTCACATCATAAGATGAATCACAGTGATAGCGACACGCATGCGCACAGCACTCGGTGGGCTCCCCCCCCCCACCCGGCTCCCTCCCTATTCTCCTCCCCTTCCCTTTACGTGGTATTGAGGTTGACATTGGGTAGCCTCACATATGTACATAATTTCAATGGAAGAAATTCCTTCATTGATCTTCCCTCTTCCCCCTCCTCCTCCCCTAGACCACCTCCCTGGCTCCATGAAGTTTCTCCTCCATTATCTCAGGCCCCTGTAGTATCCCAATTACTCCCTAGCTTCCTCATATTAGAGAAAATATATGACCCTTCACTTTCTGTGACTGGCTAATGTCGCTTAACATAATTATCTCCAGGTTCATCCATTTTCCTGCAAATGACATAATTTGGTTCTTTTTTTTTATTGCTGAGTAGAATTCCATTGTGTGTATATCCCAAAATTTTGTAATTCATTCATCTGTTGGTGGACACCTAGGCTGGTTTCATGATTTGGCTATTGTGAATTATGCTGCTATGAACATTGAAATGCATATATTACTGTAATATATTTTCTGATTTCAGTCCCTTTGGAAAGATACCCAGGAGGGGTAGAGCTGGATCATATGGTGGTTCAATTCCCAGTTTTCTGAGGAATCTCCACACTGATCTCTATAGCGGCTGCACTAATTTGCAATCCTACCAACAGAGTATAAGAATTCCTATTTCCCCACATTCTCACCATCATTTATTGTTTTTTATCTTCTTGATGATTGCAATTCTGATTGGAGTTAGATAGAATCTCAATGTAGTTTTTGTCTGCACTAAGAACTATATCTTAAAATTTTTATTTTGGTTACATTTTGAAATGATAAATTTTTTTAAGTACTGGGGATTGAACCCAGGGGCATTGTACATCCGAGCTACACCCCCAGTCCTATGCATTTTTATATTTTATTTGGAAACAGGGTCTTACTAGATTGCTGAGGGCCTCGCTAAGTTGCTGAGGCTAGTCTCCAACCTGTAATCCTCCTGTCTCAGCCTCCCAAGTACTGGGATTACAAGCATGCACCACCACGCCCGGCTTGAAATGATAAAATTTTAAATCATATTATAATAATATTATACTTTAAATATACCTAATATTTTCCATTTTACTTTTTTATTAACATGTAATACTTGTATATTTTTCTGGGTACAACGTAATATTTCAACACACGTATGCGTGTGTACTGAGCAAATCAGGGTAATTAGCAGTTTCATTTCCCTATTATTTATTTATGTTTGGAGTCTTGAGGTCCTCTCTTAGTTCTTCATAAGATATATGATATGTTATTGTGAACTATAGTCACCCCACTGAGCTGTGGAACACTAGAACTTATTCCTTTTCTCGTGTTGTGGTTTGGTACCCATTATCCAGCCTCTCTCTCCTAACGCATCTCTCTTTTCCCTACACTTTTTCAGAAGTAATGAGACATACACAGCTAGAGACAGCTAAATTCCTGTTTTTTTGAGTGATAAGAAGAACATTTGAAGTCTTTTTTCCCAGCTGGTGTGTTTTTATAACAGTTGTGTGTGCTGTGCTCTTGTCTATATTATGATATAAAAGAACTGCAAAAACTCATGCTGGAGGAATCACTGGCAAACACGGGAAATAAAAAGCTGTCTGCACATGAGGCCCAGCCAAGAAACAGCAGCTGAGCACTCCTGCCAAAGAGTATGTAGAAGGTGGTATGGATGCTCTTGCAAAATGTTTTACCCTTTCTCATATGATACAAATATATGTCTCTTCATTTATTTTGTTTTTATTTTTTAATTGCAACAAAACCTTCTGGCAACACTGAGCTAGAATTTTAAAACATATAAATACTTATTTCTGTTAATAAAACTGATGATAGAAGTGAACTTGCATAAAACATGTCCAAAGTTCCTACCCATGATGCAGTCTATAGTTCTATGATCAACCACATAGAGAAAGGGAAGGCATAAATACACTAGAGAAGCACCAGCCTCCACTTGATGAGTGAGTGTGCTATGAAGACTGTGCAGATAGTACGGACATCAGCATTGCAGATATTATTGAAAGTCTCTGTACTGTTAGTCAAATGCCCAGGGGCATTCTACCTCTGAGCTACACCCCTAGCCCCATTTTTTATTCTTTATTTTGAAACAGAGTCTCACTAAGTAGCTAAGGCTGGCCACGAACCTGTGATCCTCCTGTCTCAGCCTCCCAAGTACTGGGATTACAAGTGTGTGCCACCATGCCCAGCTAAATGGAGCCCTAGACCCCAGAACTGCTAAGATCCATCAGAATCCATCTTCAAATTTTGAAACCATTCAACATACTTGCTAGAGAGAGGCTCAAAGTTCCTCTAATGTACATTTAGTGTGTGTGTGTGTGTGTGTGTGTGTGTGTGTGTGTGTGTGTGTGTGTGTGTGTGTGTGTGTGTGTGTGTGTGTGTGTGTGT
>PVJS01050334.1:0-14354 GCA_004027185.1 Glis glis | reverse complement strand
CTCCATATTTTGCTTCCTTTTTGTTCGATGTTCATACACTCACCCTGCTCAAAATCCAACACATCTGCTCCGGCCTCTCTACTACAGAAGATCTTTAAAGGGAAACAGAACTTCGAGATGGCAGTCACAGAAACTTCAGATAGGTGGTAATACTCTTGAGACACCTTGGTCTGACCAAATGGGGGGCTTTGGGGAAGCCCCCGCCGTGCCTACACCTGACTCCCACCTGCCACCAGGCTCAGCATCTGATGTGCTTCTGTGCCCCCCGTATCGCGCACGTCCAAGGGCCCCTCTCTGAACTGATTCTGCCTAGGAGAGCAATCTGATATAGAAATCCACGGAGCAGGCCCAGTGGATGCAAACTGGTTACATTAAGGATTGGGGTTCTGTTTATTGACAGGGTCACGGCCTCTCCTGGTTATGACCCCTGAGGGACCTTGGCATGGAAACGGGATTTGTAATGTAACACTAACAATAACACACTAGAGACAGCCGTGACAGGGCCCGTTTCTCCTACACGCTGCAGCTGGCTCCCCAGGATGGAGACAGAGCTGGGAGCAGGCGGGGCGGGCAAGGGAGCCAGAGACAAAGAACAGGGATGGAGTCCATGTGCCTGGAGCTCCCCCGGCCAGGGGTCCACTGCTAGCTTCTGGGGTCCCTTGCAGTTGGCGGGCCTGCCCCTGCTTCATGAGCCTTCACGACCCCTGTGCCACTCCCACCTCTCCCGATGGAGCTATGGGCTCTGGAGGAACCACTGGCTCCACCCATCTCCCACCCGGGCACAGGGAGATGGACATAGACCTGCTCCCCATCCACCTCACCCTCTTCCTTTGCTTGTGAGTTACTTAATTTTTTTCTTTCTGGGGCTGGGAGGTAATGAGGCAGGATAAGGAGAGGAGTGGAAAATGGAATCCCAAGGGTTTTCTCCGGGATTTTTCAGTCCACAGGTAGCCCACACAAAGCCTCAGCAGGGCATTTCTTCAGTTTCTGCCCCTGCCTTTTGGGGGAGAATCTGGGAGCCTATGAAACATTTTGACAGGGGATAAGGGGCCCCAGAAGTCACACTGCATTGGAGACCCCCACTGTCCAATATTTCATCAGTGGGTTCTGTTCCTGCCTACCTGGAAAGAGAAATCCTTGTGAACTTGCAGGATCTGACGTAGGACCCCTGTCCACTTGGCAGATGGAGGTAGGGTTGACAAGAATAGCTGTGGTTGCTGCTATTTTTTCCCATCAAGCCTGCACTTCTCTTCTTTCTCATCTACCCCATAGGTGAGAAGCAGCCAGCAAGAGCAGATTCTAAAGCAGCCTCTCGTCCATTCAAGGGTGACGCCCAGGGGAAATGCTGAAGAAACTTTCTCCACCATGTGTCTGGGAGGATCAGTTGCCTTGAATGGAGGAGTCAGGAACCAGTGTAGTTAGGAGGCCCTCACTGGTCTCAAAGGAGGTGCTCCCTTAGGCTGAGGCAGGTGGATCGCAGGTTCAAGGCCAGCCTCAGCAACTTAGCAAGACCCTCAGCAATTTAGTGAGACCTTGTTTCAAAATGAAAAATAAAATAGGACTGGGGGTGTAGGTGTAGCTTGAAGATAGAATGCACTTGGGTTCAGTCCCTAGTACCAGGAAAAAAAAAAAAGGAGGCCCTCCCTTTCTCCCTCTCAGAAATCCTTCAATGCCTCAACCTCTGTTTAGTTTTCTTTTGTGATACCAACATTTATCCACGCCAATCAGTGGAAACCCAGAGGTCCTCCCCGGGCACTAGTTCTTCTTTTACCACACAGTCTTGTCTCTGACTTTGCACTCTTGACCGAGAAGCCAACTAACTCAGTGCCAGATTTGAAGGATTAAAAAATTCCAGAGATGATGATCTTGAAATGGCCTAAATACATTTAGTCCTCATTCACAGAGAGAGGCTACAACGTTTGCCTGACCACTTGCCAGTAGTAGTTGGCAAACCCAAGCTTCACAGACAAAATGAGGGGCCTTTATTCATATTTAAGGTGCCATCTCACCCATCTCCTGCTCTCATTTTTCAGAATTCAGATGAATAGGAATTTGCTGGGTTTTCTCCCTGTATGATGTGGCGATTTGGAGCACAGAATGGTAGACTGGCTACATATGCAGAAGAGGAGCTGATTGACAAGTTAAGTGTGATTCTTTTTTCATGATTTCTTCTTCAAAATATATCCCCCTCTCTCTATATACAAACTCACACCCACCTCGACATTCATTCACACCTTGCTCCCAAGCCTTTCTAGACTACCACGAATCACAGGCGTGTTTTCTATCTATGTGTATCTCACTTTTGTAAAACATTGTCGTACATCATGTTTTGTACTGTTGCTTCTTAGTTCATGCATGTACCTCACTTCAATCAAGTACATGGCCCTTAAAAGCAGAAGCTTTAGGAATGCTCTCTCTTCTATGTGACATACTCTTGGCAGGTTGGGCCATTTGTTGGGCCATGCTGGGTTTTTCCCAGCATGTAGACAAGTATCATGGCGACAGGAGAGTATTGCGATGGCCTGAAATTCAGCATTAGTTCAGAGCTATCACCACAGATTTTCTAAAGACAGCTAAAAAAGAGAGTCCCAGATTATTTGTAAGTAACTTAGATAATCATTTGCTTAATCTTTGCAAGAAACCTACATGATGATGTTCTAATAGTTGGAAATTTTTTTGTTCTCTCTCTTTCTTTCTTTTTCTCTCCCCCTCCCTCTTTCTGCCAAAGCAGAGACAAAGTTACCGGAAGTCTCAATTGTTCAAAGTTCAAAGTCTTTGCTAAACATATGACATTTGACAGTGTGTCCCCCTCCCCTTCCTCTGCACCCTCATCTCGCTTGCATGGGCACAGGCCTCGGAGAGATAACCATATCAGGCAGAATAAATGAAGCTTGTTTCTTCTATATTTGCTTCCTCCTACACAGTAGGGCTATGAGCCTCAGGTTAACTTTAACCCAGATCCTACTCTTTTGACTTTTAGGTAGTGGGCGAGGCAGAATAGATGACTCTGTGTGTTCTCTAGACAGAAACCATGGAACTCTTGAGCCAGAAAGGACCTAATAGAAAATCTCCAACATGCTCATTTTATAAAGAAACTGAGAACTAAAAAGATAAGCAAATTATCTGAGATTAAAGTTCGACATGGAAAGAGCAGGCCCCAAACCCCAGAATTCTCTTAACACCCAGGCTGATATTCTTTCTGCTTTAACACAAAACCTAGACATTTTACATTTTAGCAACAACACTGGAAGTTCACACAATGGAAGTCTCTAGTATCCAAGTAGACCAAATTCTTCCAGAAATCCATCAGGGAGACACAGGAAAGCCTTGTCCCCAGCCTCCTGCTGTGGGGCACGTCTGCAGAAGCTTCTCCCTACATGACTTGGGGTTCTGTGTGAAAGGGGAACAGCTGATTCTCTCTGGGGTGGGGTCAGTGCGACAGGTTCTCCCATTTCCTGTGGGACATCACCCAGGCCTGGAACGCTGTAGCCTGTCCCCTCTTCTCTTAGAGGCCCAGCCTACTGAGGCTGGTCAGGTTGAGCCCTTCACCATAAAGCACTGTGATGACTGAGGAAAGGAAAGCTGGAGCCGCAGACGAAAGGGCCAGGTTCCTGGGGAGGAAGAATAGGCAGCTCCCAACTTGGTCTGCTTTGGGGACATCCAAAAAGGAGCGTCCAAAATACCCTTCAGAGGGACAAAAATTCTTCTGGGGGAAGTTCTTTACTTTAGGTCTTTAGGGGATTTTAGAGCAGAATCCAAAGAAAAATGAAAATGACTAAAAAGTGATTAACACTCGCCAGGCCCGGTGGTGCACACCTGTAACATCAGTACTTGGGAGGCTGAGACAAGAGGATCACAGGTTTGAGACCAGCCTCAGTGACCAAGACTCTGTATCAAAATAAAAAAATAAAAAGGGCTGAGAGTGTAGCTCAGAGGTAGAATGCCCTTGGGTTCAATCTGTAGTACCAGAACAAAACAAAACAAAGCACAAACAAACAACCCCAACACACACACACACACACACACACACACGTAAAATAAAAAATGATAACACTCTACTTGGAATTGGAAGTGTGGACAGAGAGGAAATTTCCAGGAAAATGGATAGAATCCCCCGAATCTTGATTTTCTCTACCTTCCATCTTCTATCACGTGCAGGTGGTCCCCACTCCCGCCTCCCTATGTTGTGTGGACTCGCAGCCCAAAGCACTTAGTAAGATCTCCTTCAACTGTCACATCTGGCTGGAGCAAATCTCTCATCTATGGTTGACATCCTGCCCTCTGGTGCCACCAGTGTGGTGGCCTCACCGCCTCAACTGGAGCCACCCTTCTCCACTGTCATTTCTCTCCTCTGGGGCTCAGCGGGGGATGCTCATAGCTCCCAGTGACCTTCTGCTTGTACAGGGACCAGCGAGTCCAGCCTGCCATGGTCCTCGCGGACACCTGCAGCCCTCCCCTGCAAACCCGCTTCCTGCTCTTGGAGCACATTCTTGTCCCACACTCCCAGGGTCCAGGGTCCCCCTGAGGCAGGACAGCCTCCCACTCTCTGGCTGGCCACCCTGCTGCGTGCTTTCCAGCCAACCAGGAGGATTTTTCAGAAAACTATTTTTAGAACCAGTAACCTCAGAATAAACAAGGCGCCCTCACCAGATGCCGGTGTTTTTTTTTTTTCTGGGGCAACTGCGCTGAGGAGCATTTGTTTAAAGAGAAAGGTGAAATAGCTAACTTTGCTGTTTTGGCCTGGGTATTAGTGTGCAGATTGCTGGGTTTTACTCCCTCTAGCGGCATGATTTAAGAAGACAGGAGGGTGCCTTGATCCAGGCTAGCAAGACATTATTATGGACAGAATTTTTGAGAGAGCTCAATTGGACTTTACATGTATGCTTCTAGTTGGATGCAAAGTAAAGAGAGATTTAATCCTAATTTAATGGGTACAAAATGTGTTAAGAACAGTGCAGCAGTTTCTCTGCATATTTTTCTTATCTCTGAAAGGATTGATGAGTAAATAGAATTCTATTTTGAGAATGAGGCCATACTGAAACTTCTGGATATTTTTGTTTAAATAAAATATACTACTTAAAAAGAATCTATATGTGATAGGAGGCACTGTTAATGTAAATTTAGGACTAGATGTGTGTGTGTGTGTGTGTGTGTGTGTGTGTGTGTGTGAGAGAGAGAGAGAGAGAGAAAGAGAGAGAGACAGAGACACACACACACACAGAGACACTAGGTATTGAACTCTGGGGCATTCTAATTCTGAGCTACATCCCCAGGCCTTTTAAAAATTTTTTGTTTTGAAACAGGGTCTCACTAGGTTGCTGAGAGTCTCGCTAAGTTGCTGAGGCTGTCCTTGAACCTGCAGTCCTCCTGTCTCAGCCTCCCAAGTACTGGGATTACAGGCGTTCATCACTATGCCTAGTACTAGGCATTTCTTTAAAAAATTAGGGTCAGCAGTACTGCCCTCCACAGAGAACAGGACAGAGAGGACAAGTTAGAGGAGGGACTTGAGAGTCTAAGGTTGGGGGAAAACAGAAGGAAACAAACATAAAGTTTTCTGATTATAAGATGTGGGAAAGCAAGCACATGACTAGGAGGTACCACAGAGGTCTCTGAAAGTTTCAGCCCAATTTCTTATCATCGTCTTTCTTAGTGAATTTGGTTCAACCCCAAGAAGGAAACAGAACAAAACTAAGTGGCTTTTTCTACACCAGTGAATTCAAGGAGTCTAGACTCGAAGGCCTTACGATTCTTCTGACCAGAAGAGAGCTGTAGGTGAAAGAGGCTTCACTGGCCAGAAGACCCTTGCCCCCCAGTCAGAAAACTTAACAGCGTGGGAACGTTGAACGGGCCATGATCTGGTCAGATTATAAATGACTGGATGTCTCCTATGACCCGACCAGGCGGTGGCTTACTGACGTCTGAGTGACACAGTCAAACCAAAACGACTGTGGGGGACGAGAGGGAAAACATCTGCAGTCATCGATCAGTTAAACCATGCTCATACCTCTCAGTCCATTTTGAGTCAGATTCTGTCAATTATGGAACTGCATCATTCATTCATTGGGCAGAAAGCATTCCATTCACAAATCCTGCAGCTAAACTGACAGTTGGTTCTTTATGGGTTCTTTTGTGGAAGGGTTGGTTGCTTCTCCAGGGTAACGGTCTCTTCTTTGAAAATCCTTTTCTCTATTCTCATTCACCATTTTTTGCATATTTTTGCTCAGAGCTCATCAAACTTCTAGCAGCTGCTGGTGGGGAGATCAGAATGTTCCCTCCTTCATCGCCTGTGAATACTGAGGGCCACCTTTTGTCCTCTAAAGTACAGTTACAGAAAACACATTGGTACTGATTTTCCTGTAGGTAATTGGTCTGCTTCCCTTCACTACCACAGAAAGGAAAGATATACACACTATCTGACCCTAGAGGAAAAAAACCACCCTACACTGAGAATTACTGCCATAAGGAGAGGTGTTGAGTGTGGGAGAGATTGCCTTCTTTTCCCCCCATTTATAGTTTGCAAAAATTATAGAGGATCAATATTATGGAATAATCCAAAGGGATCAGTTAGTAAGCAAAAAGTGAATTCTTTCCCTCAAGTGACTCCTATTCTAGTATATGCACAGGAAGAAGAAAGAAGACAGATAATAAACACAGAAATGAACACGTAAGAGAACTCCGGATAGTGCTGAAAACATTAAAGCAACGTAGTGTGCCAGGGAGTAACCAGGCCAGGTTTGACAGTGAAGTTCAGGGACCACAGAGAGCTCTCAATGCTGGGCTTTGCCTTTAGTTTGCTCTTGAATCTCAGTAGATAAAGGATTGCTGTTGGTGTTGGTGGTGGCATCGAGAAGGAGAGTGACCAGACCAAGGGCACGGTTTTAGAAGCCTCCCCTGGCCACCATCTATATGTAGGACATTTGGAAAATAGCCAAGCTCTGGAAGCCAAGAAATTGTTAGAAAGTTGTAACTATAAGGAAAAAGATAACCCAATCCTAACTAGATGGTGGCAGTGGAAATAGACTAAGAAAAAAAAAAAACCTGTACATAAGGTTAAAAGAGAGCCTACTCAGTTTTTATTTATTTATTTTTATTTTTTGCAATGCTGGGGATGGAACCCAGGGCCTTGTGCATGCTAGGTAAGTGCTCTATCACTGAGCTACACCCTCAGCCCTGATTTTTAAATTGAATAGATCATTAAAAAGAGAACCTTGTGAAATTTTGCCATGTATGGGTATTAAAACAATCTATCAACTTTCAATTTTGCTCTGTGAAAAGAAGACTGTATCAACCCATGGAAAGGCTGAAAGGCAGTGAAAGGCCCTGTAATAAATATCTCAGAATACAGGGCAGTCCCCTGGGTTGATAAATTTTAGTTTTGTGCGTACCTCCTCACTGGGCTGTCTTATTTTCTCATGATATACAATCAGTAAGCATTGTAAATAGGGCTGATATTATTTAAGGCCAGTATTTCAGAACCTGTGGATTTGAGACTTATTTAAAAACATGGGTTATGCGGCTAGAGGAAAAAAAGTGAGATTACTCCAAAGTTTTCTACTTGGATGAACAAATAGTTGAGGGAATCATTAACAACAACAACAACAAATAATAATAATAATAATAATAGGAAGAAGAAGAGATAGCTAAGAATTAAGGGCAGTCCATCTTGACTGCAATCTGATAAATTCAAGATGTCTGAAAATCACCCCTGATAAGATGTCTGATGAAGAATTGTAGGCATAATAATGAGATTAAGGATAAGAATCAGGATGACAGATATAGATTTTGGAATTTTTCCAATGAAAATAATTGAAGCAGTAGGGTGTACACAATCTCCACAAAAGAAAGAGAGAAAAGTAAACTAGAGTCAGAACACTGGAGAAAAATAGCAGGCAAGAAATTACCAGAACTCCGAGGATAGAGGAGTCCCAAAATAGCCAAGGAATTTAGCACACCAGAGAAGCCAGGTGTCAATGAATGAACTGGCAGGTAGAAAATTGAGGGCAAACGATTAATAGCCTCCTGGATAACTGTGAAAGGAAGGACTGGAGATACTTCATTTGTTAGTAAGATACAGGGAAGGACTGAAGACATTTTATATGTTGGCAAGATAAAGGGAAGATACCTTTATTTATTTATTTATTTAGTTATTTATTACAGTGATGACAATCAAGATGCATTTATAAGGAGGGATGAAATTTGTGATACCCAAGAAAAAGTAACTGATTCAAGGGAACCTGAGTGGGGATGTGGAGGGATTAAATCGAAAGCGAAGAGGATCATTTTCCTCCCATCTATGCAAGGAGGGATCGTCGCATGGATGAAGATGCTGCAACTTCAAGGTAACCAGAAGAGAATGGTAACGAGTGAAAAGAAAAAGTGAGAAAGAACCCTCGTCGACTGCAGAGGTCTGCTCTAAGAAATGAGGAAGGGGTGGTGAAGGGTAAAAACATTTTAGTGTGCTCCTCTCAGAATTGGACAAGACATTAACAGGTGCCCCTCAAGAGTGAGGGGCCAGCCAGTTTTAGATGCTATGGACTGAGCATGGATCAAATCAGCACACTGGTATGAATTTTTGAGCTATTCTTGACTCTTGGGGGACAGAAAGAGAGAAAATGGGAGTCAGAAGTTAGCACTAAAGGCAAGAAGAAACAGATATAAGGTCCAGAGTGGGAGAGAGAGAGAGAGAAAGAGAAGAGAAGAGAGAGAGGCAGGGAGAGAGAGAAAGAGAGAGAGAGAGAGAAGAGAAGAGAAGAGAAGAGAGAGAGAGAGAGAGAGAGGGAGAGAGAGAGAGAAAGAGAGGAGAGAGAGAGAAGAGAAGAGAAGAGAAGAGAAAGAGAGCGAGAGCGAGAGCAAGAGCGAGACACACACACACACACACACACACACACACACACACACACACACACACGACGAGCCCTCTACAGGCTGAAGTGGGGTGGGACAAACGGGAACTCATTTTGAAGTCACAGCAAAGGGAAGAGCATGGCCCAGGGCTTCAGTGAGGCGCATCGCTCTGGCATGATTATGATCAGAAGGCGTGAGGCCTGGGAGTCTGAGTAATTCCACATTTTTTGTGCATCAACTTTGTGATCATTATGTCGTAGTGGTTGGTAAGACCTACAGTGTTCCTGCCCTCATGGGTCTATAGGCAGGTAAAAGGCAAGGAGACATAAAGTAAAAAAAATACACAGGGGAGATGTTAGGTGGGGTGATGGCATAGAGCGATGTGTTGCAGGTGGCTGTGGTTACCATGAACAGTAGGAAAGGGGACCTCTGAGGAAAAGACGTTTCAGCCAAGGTCTGAGTGACCAGACAGGCAGCCTGGGGACAAGAGTGCCCAAGACATTCCTGCTCTCCAGCAGCAGAGGATAAAGAAGAGAGACATCAAGGGCAAATACAAACTTTTGGTTCTAACAACTAATGGCCCTTCTTACTGAGATATGGGATCCTCTAGATGAATGGGTTTTGAAGTCGTGAGGATTGCTAGAAAATCAAGAATGTTCTTTTTCCAGGTTCATTTGAAAATTGGGGTCCTGAAGATTGTTTTAAGCACATAGAAGGCATGGGGAAGCCCGTGATGTTTAAGGTCAAAGAATATTGAGAGTAAAGAACCTCGGGTTGAAATGTCGGTTGCAAATATTATCCTTGTCCAATATTCCTGAGGTTGTTAAAAAGGAGGGCAGGATATTGCTGGAGAAAAGCACACAAACAAACAACAACAACAAACCACCTTGAACTGAAATTGCAAGGAATGAGAACTTGTTTTCCTAATGACACCCTGAGGGCTAGAAGGTGATGGATGACTGGGAAAAGGATACGGAGGTAGGTTATGCGCATGTAGTCTCGAGAAAGTAATTGATGGAGATTAAATACACTTAGATGATAAGTACAATGATGTTTGGGAAACCGAGCAAAGATGTTTATTAACATAGAATACATGAAAGAATAAGGTGTGTAGGCACTGATAGACCCTGCAATAGATAAAAGTGTTGCTGCCCTATTAAATACAGCTTTCTACTGGGGCAGAATAGAGAGATAGATCAAGGATTTTATAACTAGAGCATAGTGGAGACAGATTCAGAAGATCTAACCTTGAGCTTCAATTTTTTTTAAGTTCAACTTAAGATTTCTTCTTTTCTGCATCTGTGTGTGTGTGTGTGTGTGTGTGTGTGTGTGTGCGCGCGCGCGTGCACGCGCGCGTGTGCATGCTCCCAGCTCAGTTTGGGGCTAATATTTCTCTAAGCAAACATGTGATTCTAATGAAATTTGCTGAATTTCAAACCAGCCACACGTGTATGAAAGCTGCCCAACTTGGATATTTGTGGAATGCTGATTTTTCCATACATATCAACATTTGGTAATTATCATCAGAACTATTCATGCAAGTTTAAAAGTGGAAATAAAATTAAGAGAGATTCAACATGGGCCTCAGATGACCTTCTGGGTAACCCTTCGAGGTAGTCAATCCTTTCAATCAATGCATAACTATCACATCCTATGGTGGCTAGGCATTCGTTTTAGCTCAGTTTCCCCTGGAAATATCCTTAACCAATAAGCTGTCATTTCCTCTTAAACCCCCACACGTCAGGTGGGGTGGCATTTCACTAACTGATGAGCTATAAGCAAATTGTAATAAGTATGTTCCTAAATTGACATAAATCTGTGTTTGCATTCTTTCCTAATTTTCTAAGTTTCCCAAGCCTGCCCTTTCTCGTGTTTTGTTTTATTTTTCTCTTTTTTTTTCCTGAATCTGTCACAAAGTCCTGGCATATGGGTTTTGAATAATAATACCACTGGCATGGTGTATTAGTTATGGATCACTGTGTAACAAATTTCCCCCCAATTTAAAACCACACAGGCTCCTTTGTTTGTATTCTGTGGGTCGAGAAGCTGGTGGTCGCTTAACGACATGGCGATGACATAGAGACTGTGATCAGGTGTTGGCTGGGGTGACAGTCCTCTCAAAGCTCAGCTCATGGAAGATTCGATTCCAAGATCATATAGTGGCTGTTGGCAGACCTCAGGCCCATGCCAGTGCGCCCATCCACAGGCTACCTCAAGACATGGTAGCCGGCTTTCCTTAAAGTGAAATGATCCAAGAGCCATGCAAAGGAAAGGGACTAAGGCAAGAGCCACGGTCTTCTTATAACCAAATATTAGAAGTGACATCCTGTCCCTGCCACAGCATTTAATTAGCCAGAAGCAAGCTAGGAGGTGCTCCCAACACTCAAGGCAAGAGGAGTGCACAGGGGAGGAGTATCAGAAGAAAGATGCTTTGGGGACCATCTTACGGGCTGACTACTACACACAGCGAGTCACCTGAACCTCATTTGCAGACTGGAAACAAACTCTGTGAGGACTGTAATTTATCCAAACCCAGGCCTCTCCGAAATGGAGAAAAATTGATGTAAATATAGGTCAGCCTGATTCTCAAAGTCCATGTTTCCCCCTGTATATAAAGCTGCAATATATTATTATGTTGATAGCCATACACAAAGCTGAATCGTAACTCAAAATAATTCAACATGATTGAGAACATGGATTGACAAGCTCCAGAACCTTATTTAAGTAAACACTTACCGAAGACCCACTCTATGCCACGCACTGTTATGATCACTACCAATCCACGGTGATAAAATAAAGTTCTTGCCTTAGTGGATTCAAATTCAGTGGGGAAAACAAACACATGAGTAGATAATAACAATTCAATATGATTAATAGAACACAAAACTATGGCCCTGAGTTATTTCTTTTTCCCTCCCTCCCTCCCTCCCTCCCTCCCTCCCTTCCTTCCTTCCTTCCTTCCTTCCTTCCTTCCTTCCTTCCTTCCTTCTCTCTTTCATCTTTCCAATGCTGAGGATATAACCCAGGGCCTATGTGTGGCATACATATGTGTCAAGAATTCTGAATTTGCCTCTTTGACTAAAACCAGAATAAAATATTGGCCTATCTGTCAGCTGAGACCTGAAGTTCAGGTCTTTAAGACCTGAACTGAATTCTTAGTTTAAAAGTAAGCCACCACTCTAGGCTGTAGATAGAAATGGAATGGAATCACTCATGAGAAATGAGAATCTGTTTTTTTGGACTATGAGAAGATTTGAGGCTCGAACTCACAATATTGAGGTGCAGAGAGTCTATGTTGAAAAACTCACCAGGTGCTATGTGCATGTATGTTTTTGTCACACAAACCTCAATATTATGTCTGGTTACAATGCACCAATAAAAACATACTTAAAAAAAAGAAAGAAGAAGTAACATAAATATTGGTCCAGGAGTCCTGACATGCAAAGGACCCAGGCAGGTGAAACTACACAAGGGTCCTGTGGGAGTCATCGCAATCTGGAACACCTTATGAGTCCAATGGAAGATAGAACAAACAGGAAAAATACACAGGCAAAATCTTTAATACACAGAGAAATCTAACACGCTTGATTCTTGTTAATCATGCTAGTTATGTTTCACAAAGTCACCACTCATAGGGAATATTGAATCATCACCCTTGGGGGAAATATGGGGTTTGCTCCTGTGAGTGGCTGACCAAACCAGGTTTTTTTTGTCAATTGATCAATACACAAACTTGCTTTATGCATGTTTCTGTTTAAACACACCTTTAAATATCGATTGTTAATTTGTTAACATTAAACTCCTGGCCAATATCACTGTAGCTCACGCCTGAGGAAGTTATCAAACACATACATTTCTCTATCACTGCTTTTTTTTTTTTAACATCGGTGGTCATTTAATACAAGGGATGAGTTACAACAGCATCCTGAGGACTCAGGAGGCACACAGGACATGAAGAAATCATCCAGAGCTTAGCAGGAGGAGGAAGCCACTCTCCCTGCTGGGGACAGGACGAGATGGAGGAGGCAGTTTCCAGAGCTCAGGACCCACAGCCACTCTGCAGCCGGGCATTGCCATCAGGGGCCGGAGCAGCAGGGAGCTATGGCTGCGGCCAGAGATGTTTCTTGAGCAGAGAAGAGGCAGAAGCCATCAGCCTTGTCCCTGTCCTTGATGTCCAGTCAAGTTCTCAATGTCCCATTGGCCAGTTGAGGAGCGAGCAGCCCATGCAATTTGCAGAGGCCACTCCCCGTAGTACAGAGCAGCGTAGGGAACAGTGTGGAGTGGATCTGAGGGTACACAGGCAGAAACAGATGGGCACACTCTCAAGGTTTCCCCTACCTCAGGGTGGATAGGCATATGGAAATGGCTTCTATTTAATGGAGCCACTGGCTTGTAATTGAGCCCAAGCTTCATATCCCTGAGGAGAACGTGCACTCACTCTACCACTGCTTTCTTGAACATAAGAACATGAGACTGCACATCATGGGGGACATTTAAAACAGAAAAACCACTATCAAATAGCACAGATAGGTGAATAACATGGAACTAAATATACTGAGAAAAGGATATTTGTGTATGGTATGAGAGCTAAAACAAGAAGGAAGACTGTTGTCCGTCCAGTCCTTGGCTTGGGTTGTAGACGTCATTTTTCACCGCTCTGTGCATGCACATGTCTTTGAATGACTGAAAAACTGCCTTCCGTATTGATTTCAGGGTTCTAAACAAATTTTAACAAATCAGCAAGCTCACAAATATGGATTCACAAATAATGAGGGTTGACGGTACTTAAAAATTCCAACAAGATTAATTTACATTCAAAGACCAGAGACATAAGATTTTATGATAGACTAAAAATACAAGAAGAAATATAATTTGTAAAACAAGAACAAGATTATATATATATGAATAAATTAGTGTTTAAATGAACCATAAAAGATATTGAAGTTGAAAAATATTGTCATTAAAAATAAAACCTCAGCCGGGCATGGTGGCACATGCTTATAATCCCAGTACTTGGGAGGTTGAGACAGGAGGATCGTAGGTTCAAAGCCAGCCCCAGCAACTTACTGAGGCCCTCCACAACTTAGGGAGACCCTGTTTTAAAATAAAAAAATTAAAAAATAGAGCTGGGGATGTAGCTCAGAGGTAGAATGGCCCTGGGTTCAATCCCCAGTATCGCAAAACAAAAACCCCAAAACCTCAATAAATGGGTTAGACAATAGAGAAGTTTCACTTAGTACAAAAGAATTTGAATTAAAAGACACACAATGGAATTTTACTCAACCTCATAAAGAAGAAGCTTGTAATCCCAGTACTTTGGGAGGCGGAGACCGGAGGATCCGGGTTCGCGGCCAGCCTCAGCTCTCTCTCTCTCTCTCTCTCTCTCGCTCTCTCTCTCTCTCTTTCTTTCTCTCTCTACCTAGTGAGTCCCTCTGCAACTTCGTGAGACCTGGTTTCAAAAAAAAGTATAAAAAAATAGGGCCGGGGGTGTAGCGCGGAGGTAGAACGCC
>PVJS01050332.1:0-14355 GCA_004027185.1 Glis glis | reverse complement strand
TCATATGTTTTCATTAATATGTGCAATTTAGGGAGTAGTGGGGACACAAAAGGGACTCCAATGACAATGGAGAACCCTCAGTGGTGCAAGGGAAGGGGTACAAGGGAAGGGGAAGGGGAAGAAAGTAGTGAATCCATGGAATTACTGTCATAAACAATGTGTATATATGAGATTATACCAACATCATTCTCAGTGCTACATGTGGGGGGGAGGCGGGGGGGAGGGACACCGAGAGCTGTGTGCATGTATGTTAACACTGGGCTGATGTTCATTGTGATGTGAGACTTCAATGCACCAATAAAAACATAAAAAAAGAAATTTTTTAGAACTAATAATCTATGAGTAAACTGGAGATTTGTCCTCTAGAAATCCAGCTAAATGTTAATCACTGTAGGTAACATTAAACTAGAGCTCCATTCTTGAATGTAGAATTACTAAAACACAGGTAGAGACTTCCTCAATAAAGTCCCTAAAGTTCAGGAAATAAAACTTGAGAATCAACAAATGGGATGGCATCAAATTAAAAAGATATGCAGCAGAAGAAACAATCAATAGCCTAAAGACAGAGCCTATGGAATGGTAGAAAATCTTTGCCAACTATTCCTCTGACAGAGGAGTAGTATCTAGAATATATAAAGAACTTAAAGTTAACAACAACAACAACATAAACCAATAAAAATGGGAAGTTTAACTGAATAGACACTACTCAAAAGAAGAAATACAAATGAATAGCAAATATATGAAAAAATATCCAATTTCACTAGTAGTTAGGGAAATGCAAATCAAAACTATTCTGAGAGCCAGGCATAGTGGCACATGCTTGTAATCCCAGTACTTGGGAGACTGAGACAGGAGGATCACAGGTTCAGAGCCAGCCTTCACAACTTGGCGAGACCCTGTTAGAAAATTTAAAAAAAAATTAAAGGACTTGAATTGTCCCTGGGTTTAAGTCCCAGTAACAAAAAAAAAAAAAAGAAACATTCTTCAAGAATACAGACAATAATAAATGCTGGAGAGGATATAGAGAAATAGGAATAGGAACTCTAATACACTGTTGGTACTCAGTATTTTTCCAAAAGAATTAAAGTTAGAATATTATAGTGATACATGTATACCCATGTTAATAGCACAATTCATAACAGCAAATTATGGAAACAACCTAGGTGTCTGTTAATAGATGAATGGATAAAGAAAATGTATATATACACAATCAATGACATTTTACTCAGTCATAAAGAAGTACAAAAGTATGTAATTTGCAGAAAAAATGAATGGGACTAGGGAATACCATGATAAGTGAGATTCGCCAATATCAGAAAGTCAAGGGTCATGTGTTTTCTCTCATATGTGAAATCTAGAGAGAAAATAGAAAACAAAAGGGACTTCAGATAAATGAGACAGACTAGTATAATAGTGGAAGGAGACTGGGAGAGAGAGGGAAAGAGGGAAAAAAGGAGGCTTGAGGAAGCAATAGTTCACATAATGTCATGTCCATATATGAAGTTATTGCTACAAATTTCACATGTACAGAGAGAGAATGGGTAGCAGGGTGGGATGTAGAGGTTAATATACCAAGCAATGTGTACATGTATGGACGAATCACTTTGATATTTAATTATGATACACCAATAAAGTATAAAAAGAATAATATCTAAAGACTTTAGTTAACATGACTAATTGAGTAGTATTAACTAACATATTAATTCTCTTGAATAAGAATTGCTAGCCGGGCGTGGTGGCGCACGCTTGTAATCCCAGCACTTTGGGAGGTGGAGACCGGAGGATCAGGGTTCACGGCCAGCCTCAGCACACTCTCTCTCTCCCTGTCTCTCTCTACCTAGTGAGGCCCTCCGCAGCTTCGTGAGACCCGGTTTCAAAATAAAGTATAAAAAACAGGGCCGGGGGTGTAGCTCGGAGGTAGAATGCCCCTGGGTTCAATCCCCGGTACCACAAAAAAAAAAAAAAAAGAATTGCTACAAGAAATCTAAAATATCAGTCCCTAACACACTAAAATAAAATATGCTAAAATTCTTGAAAAAGACAAGGCAATCTCAATTAGTAGACAGTCTTGCAAATCCATGAAAGAGATTAGTTTTCTGTAGAAGAAGGATGAGGAGATTCTAGGAGGAAGGATGGAGAATTCATGTCATGGTCAGGAATGAACTTTGCAAATGACCAGACTGAGTGGGGAATAGTTGGTCTTCTCTGGGAGCCTTGGGAAACATAACGGCGCGATCTCACTGGTTCCTGAAGGTATTGAGATGGGAACTTTGAATTTGAATCTGAAAAACAAAAATGAAGTGCTATAAATTTTTGTTTAAGATAGTGACATAATAAAAAATATTTGCTGCATATCCATACATTCGTAGGTAACATGGAGGCAATGCAGGGAAGAGGAAGCCATGATAGTAAAATAAGGATAATTAGATCACGACTATGACAGAAGAAATAGTACATTAAAAGGAAATATGCAGCAGGAAATGACAGGTAATTTAGATATTAGAGTGAGGTGGAGAAAGAGTCACATGTTTCTCTTAAATTTCAACTCCAGTATGCTTGGAAAAATTTCCCGCTGGCTAGAATAGGAAGATGTTGGGAAGTGATTTGAAGTAGTTATAAACATAATGAAATTGAGGTGATATTAAATTACCAAGGAAGAGATGTCCAGTAGGTTTTAGAGGCCTTATGAGAAGCCGAGGCTGGAGAGAAAGATTTGGAGGTCATTTGCTTAAGGAAGAAATATGAACAAAGAAAAGTTATGAGCCCTTTCAGAGAGAGCAGTAAAGGGGTGCAGAGAGGCAATGATTATGCCCCCGAGAGAGTTCACAGATAAGGTCAAGAAGAGCTGGAGTAACTGAGAGGAAGACAAGAGAGTAATTCATGAACTGAGAGAACAAGGTTAATGCAGCAATGCATAAACCAAAGAAAGAAGATGGTCAGAAATGTGGCAGAACATTTATGGAGGATGAGAGAAAAACACCAGATGTAGTAAGAAGCTAATCAAGTTTTTAAAAGAAAAAAACACAGCTCTGTTGAGGTATGTACATTGGTGCATTTTATATATGTGTGCTTTTGTTGGTGCATTGTAATTATACATTTTAGTGAGATTCAAAGTCATACAAATGAACACACACACAGGTCTTGGTGTGTTTCCCTTTAGATTCGATCCCGCTACCCGCCCCTCCCCATGCGCTCTAGTGAGATTGGTAGTGATAGTTTCAAAGGAATCTGAAGTCCCCAGAGAATACTAACCTACCTCTAGTCCTGAAATTATATAAAAGAAGCCTGCTGATGAGCTTTCCCCAAATACAATTGTGACAAAATTTTCACAAAGCAATGGCAAAACAAAAAATATAAATTGCAACCATATAAAGATATAAAGCACATGTAAGATAATTTCTGCCCTATAAACTTTCCTAAATACCTCTATTTTCTTTATTATTATGAAATCAAAGAAGCTATAGATGATGATGGGCGTATATTGGGTTGGAAAAATAACTGATAGTTGCGTCATGGTTTACTTTCACAGTTTGTATTAAGATGAAGTGTGGTAATAGCGATATGATGATGCATATGCCTGCTTTGGGCTTGTTCTCTGGAACCTGAAGTGAGTCATTTCCACCTAAGATCTCCTTTCCATGCTCACAGACCATTGGCAGTCAGGGGGGAAGATAAGTAAAAATTTATTCCACTTGAACACTGAAAGATGCTCATATTAATACAGAAATGCCATAACCTGACAGTTTTAAAGCCCAAGTGCAGGTTCAGAGCCCTGTCTGTCACTTATCTTAAGCTTCTGTGGAGAATAAAGATCAAATATCTCTGAAGCAGTGTTTAGTGTCATAGTTATTTCTGCAAGAGATGTTTTTTTTTCTTTTTACCCACTAAAGCCCTTGCACAGTATTATCATCTGAGTCTCCATTGTATGATTTTCTTGAGGTTCTTGGCTGTTTAAGTACAGGCAGATTGGTTGTGAAGGAGAACAAAATTTTTTTGGTTGGAAACTCAAGAAATAGCTGCTAGTCATGGATCTGTTTACTTCTCTTGGTAGTTGACACTTTGTGGGTCATTCTCCATATCTTTGAAATAAAAATATTAGCATTAAGAGTACCCCAAATGAATAATACTCCTATATTTTTATAGTTTTGTTGGGTGAGTCATAATTATGCATCATATTGGGGTATAGAGTGATAGAAACATACATGCATACAACTCTTGGAGCCCTTCCCTTTGGGCCCCCCAATACATGTCTTTGAGATTAGAATTGATAATTTTGTATGCATAGGTAGCATTATTCCAACTGTTCTATTCTCATGTTTTTCATGAGGGGTGGGGAATGTATCTCAGAGGTAGAGTGCTTGCCTAGTATGTGCAAATCCATGGCTTCAATTTCCAGTACTGAAAGAGAAAAATCTACTCTAATGTTTTAATAGATAAAATACTTTTCCAGTAACCTAATAAATTTGGTTCAATATTTATCTGCACTTTAACAAATCAGATTTTGAGCCCCAGAGAGGTTAAGTAACTGGCTTGTCAGCACACCTAGTAAATTTTTACATAAGGAGTTAAACCAAGAGTCTGGCTCTAAACCTAGTGTTTTTCATCCTTACAATTTACTGTTTCATGGGGAAAATAAATCTACGAAAGGATAAGCTTACTTTAGTAGGAATATATGCTTTTTTATTACTGGGGAATTAACCCAGGATCATTCTACCTCCAAGCTACACCTGCAGCACTTTTTATTTATTTTTTTTATTTTGAAACAGGGTCTCCATAAATTGCTGAGGCTGGCCTTGAATCTGTTATCCTCCTGCCTCAGCCTCCCAAGTACTGGAATTACAGGCCTGCACCACCACACCCAGCAGAATATATGCTATTATTCCACCTTTGCTATCATGTTCAAAATATTTCTAGAACTCTTTTCAGAACCTCCTGTAGATGCATTTATTTTATATTTAATTTATAATTTTATTAGTGCATTGCAATTATACATCATAGTGAGGTTCAATGTGAAGCAAACATAGATGCACAGAGCTCTTGGTGTATTTCCTTTTCAATCTGGTGAAAGCCAGATGGAAAGGTTTTTTCTACCCTACAGTGCTTCTGTGCAAGCAAGGTTCATTCACCTGGCTCTGCTTTCACACTGACTTACAACTGGTGAGAAATGTGAAGAGGTGTAAAAGTGATTCCTATAAAGGAAGACGGCACAGCACAATTTTCTCTAATCTATTTGTTAGTGATACGTAAACTTGTCCTGCCAAATTAGAGCTACTCTTTGTGATTACAGTATCTGGAGGTCAAGCAAGTATGTCATTTAACCTCTCCCTTTTCTCTTTCAAGTATAGGATAAGAAATAAATGAAGTTCTGCATGATAATTCCGTAGAAATTATAACCACTGGAGTAAATTGTCCCTTGTGCATGGCAAAATATAAAACTCACCAACAACCCTGTAACACAAATGGACAGTTCCTTCCATTTTGACTACTGAGGCTCAGCGAGGTGACCTGACACCTTTAAGGCACATAGTAGATAGATAGCAAAGCAGAAAACAGATGCAAACACTGAAGTTTTCATTCAGGCAGTGGATTCACTTGAACATTTTTCAAGTCAAGAAGGGGAATTCCTGTAAGGTCACTATATTACCAACATTTTCAGTTGGTACTGTTTGAATTACCACATGCAAATACAGCCCTAGCAGAAAACTGACATCATTGTTTGGCAGTGGGGATGAGAATCAGCCATGTGTTCTCAGAAAAGTGTGGAAATAAGGCCCGAACCAGTTATTTTCAGGCCGATTCAAAATTACTGATGGGAAGTCAAGAGGACAGGTAAATCTTCAAATTGAATGGAACAGGACCGACTTGTTTCTTCACCCAAATGACAAACCATTTTTCACCCTCACCTGTGACACAGACTACTCATTTACTAGCTGTTGGTTTCCCCTCTCAGTATTCTGGCTGCATAGAAGCACCAGCTGACACACAGAAAAGAGAGGAAGAGAAAGAGAACAAGTTGGCAGGGAGTCAATATATTTCAGTGTTTTATTACTACGGAACTCTAGTAGCATTTAGTTGGTGAGTCTGAGCAGAAAATGAGTATTTCTAAAGTGACTCAGTTATCAGGGGAAATGATTAAAGGCACAACAAAAAAATCCATGGATTAATTAGCAGGTCAATGGTGGTTGAGTAGCTATTACTAAATTACATGGTTTGCATGCAAGAGAAAGAATTAATCTCTGACGTTTTCCCAGCTTGGGTGACTTTGTGGTTAGAATTCCAGGTCAGTGAAAAGAGATTCCCATTGATTAGCTGGTGTATAATAAGATCAGAAAAGACAGTACCTGGAGTTCTTTCAATTCTACACACTTAAGACTTAATCTTGTTTTCTGTCAGTGATACATCCTTCTTTCTATAGTAACTGATAGTGAGATTTGAAGACTTGATTAATAATAAATAAAGAAAGCAGGGCTAACCATACTATGGAAGAGAGAAAAATCAGGGTCAGCAAAATAAGACAAGTATTTGGTGCCAGCAGGCATAAACAAGTTCTAGGAGAGGAGAAGGGCAAGTCATGATTTATTCTTTGGAAGAAATACAAGTTTCAAAGAGGAAAGAAGCAACAGATGCACCAAGAGACCCTCTGTTTCATACATTCATTTAACTTACATTTTTGAAGAGCCATTCCAATCATGCGTATTCACATACATCATATATTTATATTTACCACATTTTTTGTGGTACTGGGATTGAACCCAGGGTCATTCTAACTCCAAGCCAAACCTCCAGTCCTATTTTTTTATTTTGAAACAAAGTCTTGCTAAGTTGCTGAGGGTCTCACTAAATTGCTGAGGCTACCCTAGAACCTGTGATCCTCCTGTCTCTGTCTCCCAAGAACTGGGTTTACAGGTATGCACCATCACACCCAGCTATACATGTACCTGTTACATATCATTTCTCTCTGAGAGAGAGAGAGAGAGAGAGAGAGAGAGAGAGAAAATTCTGGTGGAGAAGCAAAAAACTATCAGAAGTAGGTTAACTACTAGGTGAATAATTGAAAAGAACTAGGGATAAAAATAGAGTGATTTAAGCCTGGCTTGGTGGTGCATGATTGTAATCTCAGTACTTGGGAGGCTGAGACCAGAGAATCGCAGGTTCAAAATCAGCCTCAGCAACTCAGTGAGGCCCTTAGCAACTTAGTGATTCTCTGTTTCAAACTAAAAAATAAAATAGGGCTAGAGGGGTGTAGGTCTTCGGTAAAATGCCCCTGGGTACAATTCCCAAGTACAGCAAAAAAAAAAAAAAAATGTAGAGCTATTTAAGGGAGTGGAAGTTCAAAGTGGTGCTATGAGTCATGTGTCATTGTCAAATAGGAATGATCAAAGGATGCCACTTTGAAAAGTTGACATTTCAGCAGAAAAATAAAAGAGGCGATAGAGTTTAGTTATGCAAATATCTGGGGAGGACTGGTCCAATTGGAGCTAACAGCTACTGCAAAAGTTCACTAGTGGTATGTGACAGTGGAGTTGGGCATAGAGAAAAGATGCCAGATAGCTGAGTGGAAAGGGCAAAGAGGGTAGGAAGTAATAGGAAATTAGGACAGTAAAGTCAGGGTTTGTCTCTGAAAGATCTCAATTTGGAAGACTAAGCCACAGTTCTGGATTCCTTTCTTTCTTTCTTTTTTTTTTTTTGCAGTACTGGGGATTGAACCCAGGGGCATTCTACCTCTGAGCTACACCCCCAGCTCTATTTTTTTATTCTTTATTTGAAACGGGGTCTCACTAAGTTGCAGAGGGCCTCACTAAGTAGCTGAGGCTGGCTGTGAACCTAGATCCTCTGGTCTCAGCCTCCCATGTACTGGGATTACAAGTGTGTGCCACCACGCCTGGCTTGGATCCCTCTCTTCAACTCAGGAGCAAATGAAGTAAGGCAAAATATTTCTGAGAGTGCCAATAAGAGACAGTGCTGCGGTAACGTGATGTGTGGGGCTAATCAGAGGGAAAGATAATATCCTTGGGGCTTTTCACATAAATGCAATGAAAAGCAATCAACCAGGAGAGGCATTTGTGCACAGAGGAGAATTCCATTCTAGGAATCAGGAGCCAAGTAGAATGCGCTAATGTGCATGATAATCAAACTGTCAGAGTGCTCGCACTTTAGGTCTGCATCTAGGCAGGCTCTGCCTACAACATTTTATCTCATTTCCAAATGACTTTTAAGCCCATTAACATGTTGTTTTCATTTCAATTAATAATTCAACCAATAATACAATTATGAAACGGGACTTGCTGATAGCCATGTCCGGAAGGCAAATTGAATGAGCCCAGGAAGTGGAAGAGGAAACACAGTGTAACTTCCCTGGCTAGAGCTTGGTCTGGTATAAGCAGAGGTTTGAAGACATCAGTAATCAACCTTGTCACATATGCTCCTCTGTCCACATTTTGTTTGAAGGAAAATGAGATTAGAGTATGAAGAGTTCATACTGGAGCTGTCTTTTGCATCCATGTTAGAGGCCTAAAGCTGGAGCACATTGGTTGAAGGAAGCCATCTATGGGATTCTTTTGGCTCCAGTTTTTTCTTTTCCACAGAACTTCTATTCTCAGTGGGAGTTTGATGCAGCAACCAACTAAAGTCTCTTCTTACTGATCTCTCTCTCTCTCTCTCTCTCTCTCTCTCTGTGTGTGTGTGTGTGTGTGTGTGTGTGTGTGTGTGTGTGTACTGGCAGTATCATTTCATTTAGGCAAAACATTATCCTATTGAATGCTTTTGGGTTGTATACATCCATTCCAAAGATATATGTGCTGCTTGGTTGTACTCAGTTTTGGCAAGAGTCATTTCTCATCATGAATAGGTATAGATCCAGATATAACTTGGAACCTCTACTACAACTGTGACTTTATATTGGTATCCCACATTTCACAGAATCATTGACAGTGATGGTTTCCTTGAATGGGTCTTTCAGGTTTACTAACTTGCTATTCCTCTTTGAACTCAGGTAGAATCTATCATGTGTCATCTTTAACGCACTATTCTAGATATGAGAAAGGGTAATATTTCTCACTTAACCTCTTCAGATGACTGCTCAGCTTCAAATAATCAGTTACATGACACCAAAACCCACTTCCTTGATTCAGCTGAGCTTTTTGTTGCTGTAACCAACACATGGTCACATCAATGACATGTCAGGTGGGGCACTGCATAATAAGAAAAAGTTAAAGCTGAGTGAGGTCACTTCCCTTTCCTTCTCTTCCTCGGAATAATTGGCCTCTCCCTGGAGGGCATGAGGCTACTTAATAAAGCCCACAGACTAAATGCAGGAGGATTCTTTGTACCATAGAACTTTACCTAATAATAATGAAATCATTGCACTACGACTGTATTCCAGCCATACCACAAGGTTGAAATCTAGCTTCAACTTCCTGTCTTGAAATCTTACTTCCTTCTTCTCTTGCTCCAGGTGAAAAATATTTAAGGCGTCAAATAAAGTGAGTAAGATAAAAATGGATTATTTTGGTTAACAGAGTCAAAGAAGCTCCTCTACAGGGCCATGTTGATAATGTAGGCTTCAGTTGTTCTTAGCAGTGGGAGACTACCTCTACCCTTAATAGTTATAGTCCCCCTAATGCAGCCAGGCCAACAAGTGAGGCAAGTGTCTCACAAAATTGCAAGACTTGCTTATAAAATTTTGGGGAGTATACTGGCCCTGTAATGCCTGTCAGCTCCTTGAGAGGAGACAGCAGGGTAACAACCTCAGCTCCATGGAATTTTTGCAAAAGTTACTATAAGCTTAGCCCTTCTCCTGATGGCAACATGTTGACCATGTATCCTGGTCCTTCCCCTCCCATCACCTGGAAAGTTTGTATTAGGCAGTGGGAGCAGGGTCATCCTCAAGGGCGCTTGGAAAGCATAACCTTCCTCAAGTACAATCTTCCCACAGTTTTCCAAGCAAACTTGTGTCGCTTCCAAGTTTTTATCCAAACAATATGAGACTTTTAATAAGTGTGGGTAAGATGTATTCAAAAATCCACATTTGAAAGACTTTTCTGGGTCAGGGCTTCCTGGCTTCCTGGTGTGAAGAAAATTGGTGAGCACCCCACGTGTTCCTTCCTAAAAAAAAAAAAGCAAGGAATTTTAGTGCTGAAGATCTAAGTATATGCGATTCATAAAAAATAGATTGTAATTTGTTCAAAGATCAGGGGAATTGTGGGATGTCACCGGGATATAAAACACATTTTATAAAACAGTGCTAGATGCAGGCCACGAGAACAACTCTGTCTTTGCAACTCTGCTGTGGTTGTTTTTCCAAGCCTCTCCAGCGCCAGCAGGTGGGAAACACATCTTCATTACTTACTGGGTGAGGGTCCACTGCCTTGCTTATCCAGCCCTCAGGTGTGTAATACCAACTCAGAAAACTGGTGCACTGTGAGGTGCAGGCTAGAACAAGTCTAGGAGCCTATCAACTTCTCAATCTCTACTGAGATGGAAAGACGTCCATCTCATGGTCCTTTAAAGTCATCTGAGTAAAGATGGAGACAGCATGAATACCATATGACATACAAAGTAAGGAGTAGAGTGGTTCTCCTCCACCAATAATTAATTAAAATTAATAATAAAATAATACCACTGGCTATGGGATCCTGCATACTTCCCCCTCCAGTTTATCTCTTCATTCTGCTATGAGTTAAAAGCAAAGACCGGCAATGCATGCTTAAGACAACCTTTCAAAAATAACACAAGTGTGAATGTTGTCAAGATTTCACATTAGGCATATTTTATAAATTAGTAATGCTATTAAGTCTGTTACTTCTGAGAAATGCATTTCTTGGAATTTATTCAGAGAAACTCTTTCTTCTTACTTCCTTCTGATAAATCACCTTTAGTCAACTTAGAGGAAATGACATTTTCTTGAAAGTTTGACAAAGTACCTTACCAACACCAGCACTCTTTTAAAGCAATCATCATCAATACTATTAGGTTGAAAATAAATCACTTTGTATAACTCAGTGCATTTTGTTTATAATGAAGTTCCTAAAATTCAACAATGTTCTTGAATGCCTGTCATGTGCAAGGGATTATGCTAGACCCTATGGAGAACTCAAAGATAAGCAAGACATGTCCCTAAGTCTTGATCAACTCATAGTCAAGTAGGGGTGCTCAGAGGCTACACAAATAAATCATCTCAATGAAAGAATAGACTAATTGATCTCTCACTCCTTGAGACTGATGACATCACTTATTTCATTCAAGTCACTGAACAATAGTAGACTGTAGGATCTGTTGATTAATATTTATTTAAATGATATGCTGAGTAGTAAGCACAGTGCTCTATTTAATTACCAATCTCCTGAGCAATTCCTCTCTTTCATTTTGGATTAGTTTCCATTCTTGAGTGAAAATTGCTATTTAATACAGTTTCTTGAATGGATTCTTTGGGTGCTTCAGCAAAATTTAATTCCTCCCTAGGTTGGCTGTCGCGTAGGAATATGTGTGTGAGTGTATTTATTAGAGCAAGCTCTAATGGAAACACCTGCTTGATCTTGATTCTCTTAATGAATTGTCTTGGCATTACTAAATGGCACCACAAACCAATTATGATATGCTGTGTAGGAGCCATGCACTGACATTGCTTTCTAAAAGTAGGCCACTTCTTTTTCTAATCCCTTTGAGAATTGGGTATGCATGTATTACACATACTCCACATATAGCAAAAGAACTCCAACTTGCATTTAATAGCACTTTACAGTTTGCAAAGTCTTTTCAGTGTCACACCTGAGTTTCCCCTCCATTTGTATCCCTATTTTATGAATTGCACCACCATGTACATCTATATACATGTGTGTATTACTCAATCTAGAAACCTTGGTGTCTCCTTTATTATTACCCCCTTTTTACAACTCTGTGCAACCTGTCTCCAAACTAAGTCAGCTCCATTCATAAGTCAGTCTTCCTATTTAGCTCTATCTCCTTGTCACCTGCCTTAGCTATAGTTGCCATAATATCTTGCCTAGCTTAATACTATGACCTCTAATTTGTCTCCCTCTACATTTGCCCCAATATGTTCATTTCTCTGCATGTATCCTGAATAATCTTCATAAAATGGCAATCTGATTATGATATACCCTGCTTAAAACTCATCTCTGGCCCCCAGTTTTTCTTAGAATAAATTCCAAACTTATTAAACTGGCCTACTAGGCCCTATTTTATCCAGTCATTTCTTCTTCTTGTGTTTATCTTTTCATGATAACTTATACAGCCATGCTGTATTAGATTGAATTATATGAAATTGCCACTACTGTACCAATTTGGGAAAAATAGCAAATTGCTATTGTTCAAACTAAAATGGCTAGATTCTTTTCCTCTCTTTGCCTTTAAATAGTTGTCCTTCTATCTAGATATTCTCTAAGTAGACAATCCCAACTTATTCAGATTTGAGTCTAGAATTAAAAATTCATCTTGGACACTCTATCTGACTATTAATCCTCCTTTCCAGCCTTGGGGTTTCCTGGTTATTATATCCTTATACAAATGAACTGAAAAGCATTGTTATTATCTCATCTTTCTGTATTTTTTCACTATATTCTAGAGGATATGAAAGAGGCTTATTTTGGTCAGAAATGTATCCCATGTGCTCAGCACAATACCTACTGTATAGTAAGCCTTTAATAAATAATTCTTGAATAAAGAAAGTTAACCTACTAAGAGAATATAATAAAACATTAATTTCCATCATCTTATTTGGTTCTCTCAATTGTAATGTTTCCTGATTTTGATATCCTACTATGGTTATACATAATGTCTTCATTGGGGTAAATTTGGAGAAGGATTCATAGGACTCTGTGTACTAATACTGCAAATGCTGGCATGCTTATAATTATTTCAAAATAAAACTATAAATGGTAATACAGACAGGCCAAATGTATTTATTTCTGTATTTCTGTTTACATATGAGAAAGGAAAGGCTTAGGGAGTTATTATATATATACATATATATATCTGTACATATATTATATATATATATCTTCCCTTTATACTTTTCCTATATGTATATATCCTTGATGCTTTTGAGTAGAGCTACCAATAAATTTGTTCTTTCCCATGAATCTTCAAGTAGACATAGCAGTAAGTACCATATTTTGTTCCTAAATATTGATGTGATATCCCAGTTACTGTAAATTTACTTATTATTAAATTCCTGGCCTGAGAAACTAAGCAAATAGGAAACTATAAAATTCCTTTTAGTTTCTACTTTTTCACCTATGTATCTCATTATGTACTTATTTAATGCCTATTATTTTATTTTGTAAAATAAACTTCATTATATATATTTAAGCTATTTAATAAGATGGTATAAAATACATATATAGTAAAATGGTTATTATAGTAGAATGAATTAAGATATCTACTATCTTACAACATTTTCTACCATGGTAACAACAGTTAAAAGTGATATTACCACCAACAGCACAGAAATCCAGAGGATAATTCAGAAACTACTTTGAAAAACTATACTCCAACAAAATGGAAAACCTAGAAGAAATTGACAAATTTCTATACATGTACAACCTTCCTAAGTTGAATCAAGAAGACATAGAAAATTTGAATCGACCAATAGCAATTAACGAGATTGAAGCAGCAATAAAGAGCCTACCATCAAAGAAAAGCCCAGGTCCAGATGGTTTCCTAGCTGAATTTTATAAAACATTTACAGAAGAACTTATCCCAATACTCCTCAATCTATTCCATGAAATAGAAAGAAATGGGACTCTCCCAAACACATTCTTTGAATCCAACATCACACCAATACCAAAACCAAAGACAGCTCAAGAAAAGAAAAATACAGACCTATATCGTTGATGAACTTAGACGCAAAACTTCTAAACAAAATACTAGCAACGCGCATTCAAAACCACATCACGAAAATCATATATCATGACTAAGTCAGGTTCATCCCAGGGATGCAAGGCTGGTTCAACATACGAAAAACAATCCATGTAATCCACCACATAAACAGAACTAAAGACAAAATCACATGATCATTTCAATAGATGCTGAAAAAGCATTTGACAAAATCCAACACCCATTCATGATAAGAACACTGCAGAGAATTGGAATAGAAGGAACATACCCCAACATCATAAAGGCAATATACAATAGGCCCGCAGCCAACATCATACTGAATGGGGAAAAACTTCGAGAGTTCCCTTTAAAAACAGGAACAAGACAAGGATGTCCGCTGTCACCACTCCTTTTCAATATAGTACTCGAGACCCTAGCCAGAGCAATAAGGCAAGAGAAGGAAATAAAAGGAGTACAAATAGGAAAAGAGGAACTGAAACTATCTCTATTTACAGATGACAT
>PVJS01050331.1:0-14352 GCA_004027185.1 Glis glis | reverse complement strand
TCTCTCCCTCTCCTTAGTGAGGCCCTCCACAACTTCGTGAGACCCGGTTTCAAAATAAAGTATAAAAAAATAGGGCCGGGGGTGGAGCTCGGAGGTAGGATGCCCCTGGGTTCAATCCCTAGTACCGCCAAAAAAAAAAAAAAGAAATCACTTGGTGAAGCTGGGCGTGGTGGTACACGCCTGTAATCCCTGTACTTGGGAGGCTGAGACAGGAGGATCGCAGGCTCAAGGACAGTCTCAGCAAGTAGTGAGACTGTCATCAACTTATTGAGACTCTGTTTCCAAATAAGAAATAAAATCGGGCTGGGGGTGTATCTCAAAGGTAGAATGTCTCTGGGTTCAATCCCCAGTACCACAAAAAAAAAGAAAGAAATCACCTGGTAAAACAGAGAAAGTGTGCCAGAGAGAACTGGCTTTTATAACAAAGCCACTTCCATGATAACCCATTATCTGCTAATCCATTAATAAATTAATCCATTCGCTGGTTGTGGTGGTGCATGCTTGTAATCCCAGTACTTGGGGGGCTGAGACTGGAGGATCCGAGTTCACAGCCAGCCTCAGCTACTTAGTGAGGCCCTCTGCAACCTAGTGAGACCCTGTTTCCAAACAAAGAATAAAAAATAGGGCTGGGGGCGTAGCTCAGAGGTAGAATGCCCCTGGGTTCAATCCCCAGTACCAAAAATAAAAAATAAAAATAAAAATATATAAATTAATCCATTCACCTCCCACACATCCCACCTTTAAGTCCCATCAGCATAGCTAGGCATGGTGGCACACGCTTGTAATCCCAGTACTTGGGAGGCTGAGACAGGAGGATCGCAGGTTCCCAGCCAGCCTCAGCAACTTGTGAGGCCCTCCGCAACTTAGTGAGACCCTGTTTCAAAATAAAGAATAAAAAGTAGGGCTGGGGGAGTAGCTCTGAGGTAGAATGTCCCTGGGTTCAATCTCCAGTGCCACACACCAAAATAAATGCCATTAACAGATGATTTTGGGAGATTAAGGTTCCAACAATTGAATTCTGGGAAACAGACTTTCATACTCTAGTACCTGGTGTTAGCAAGTGCTATGAAATAGGTATTCTGGAGCCGGGCGTGGTGGTGCATGCTTGTAATCCCAGTACTTGGGAGGTTGAGACGGGAGGATCCGGCTCACGGCCAGCCTCAGCTACTTAGTGAGGCCCTCCACAACTTTGTGAGACCCGGTTTCAAATTAAAGTATAAAAAGTAGGGCCGGGGGTGTGGCTCAGAGGTAAAATGCCCCTGGGTTCAATCCCTGGTACCGCAAAAGAAAAAAGAAATAGATATTCTGACACATTGCTGGTAGCAGTGTCAATTAGTATACCTTTCAGAAAACAATTTTGAACCTACCAATTTGGGGTAGTTTAAGGACATAATACTAGAGAAGGCAATCTGTGAAGATGTTCAATATAGCATTATATAATTTTAAAAATTAGGGCATAATTTAACAACTTGGAAAGCATTATGTTATCTTGCCACTAATAACCAGAAATATAATATAGCATAAAAATTACCAATGAAGATAAGGTAATACTTAATACTCAGAAATACTTAATACATAGTCTTACATGAGGAAGTAAGACAGAACTTTATTCTCTAACTACAAATTTATTATAATTCTGTGTGCTATAGACAAGGTCTGGGAAGAACCCAGAAAACTTGAGTTTAATTTGCTGCTGGGTGTTAGGATTGGGAGTGGTTCTTCATTCTGTTTAATTCTGCTTCTGTAAACTTGTTTAATATTAAAATTTTTGTAAAATTAGCTGGGCAACAGTGGTACAGTCCTCTAATCCCAGTTTTGGGGGGGCTGAGAGAGGAAGATCACAGGTTTGAGGCCAGCCTCAACAACTTAGCAAGACCCTCAACAACTTAGTGAGACCCTGTTTCAAAACAAAAAATCAGAAGGACTGGGGGTGTACCTTCGAGGTAGAACACCCTGGGTTCAATCCCCAGTATCCCCCAAAAATGTGTTTTAAATAGACAGACTAGCTGAGCATATTCTCATTTTCAACCACAAGAGGTCCTCTTCCCCTCCATGGCTTCTAGGAGTCCAAGATTGATCTCTTGGATCGGAAGGAGGATGTGAAGAAAAAGTTGAAGAAGGCCTTCTGTGAGCCCGGCAATGTGGAGAACAACGGGGTTCTGTCCTTCATCAAGCATGTCCTCTTTCCTCTCAAGTCAGGTAAGATGCTCCCTTTCTTCTCAGGGGCCAGAACAGAAGAGCAGAACTCCTGCTGTGACCATGCTCGTGATGTGTCACAGAGTCCTCCTCCAGAGACTGGCCGCCCTGGATCTCTGCTCTGATTTCTTATATGCTGCTGTGGGCGTGAGGCTAGGCTATCATTTAGTTGTCCACGCTAGATTCTGAGGGGTGTCAGAGTAGGCGGGGGTGTTAGAAATGAGAATGGCGGCAGACATGTTGAACTAGAGGAAGACGAAAGAACTTTAAGCCATGATCCTTCCCTCAAGGATCTGAGATGTTAGCTGGGTATACAATATTGCCACTCAACCAATTTAAGAACAGTAAGACTGGGGGTGCCGCTCAGTGGTAGAGCACATGCTTAACATTGAGGCCCTGGGTTCAATCCCTAACACCAGACTATAAATAAAACAAACAAACTGCCATATAATAAAGTTCAAAATATATAGCAAAAACTGCAAGTACTCACACACTTGGGCTAGGAATGCTCACTGCTGCTATCAATGAGCTGTTGACGCAGATCCTTTTTCTTACAGAGTTTGTGATCCTTCGAGATGAGAAATGGGGTGGAAACAAAACCTACACTGCTTATCTGGACCTGGAAAAGGACTTTGCTGATGAGGTAATACTAGAGGAATATTAATCCCCACTGAACTCTAACAACCCTCTCCTGCCTGGCCTCGCCAGGTTCATTATTGTGTACTCCATAAACAAGGCTCTATCTTGATGTTCTTGGTACACAGGCTGTGTGTTTGTTAATGACTTAGATGAGGATTCAACTGCTTCACAGATTAGATGGGCAATTGGCACAAAGCTAATATATCGATGTCCTCATCACTCTCCAAAGGACCAGACAGGCTGGAACAAACGACCAAATCCAACAAGAGGAAGTATGCCACGGATATGCAAAATAATGGCTCATGAAAGAGCAACCGGGGCTGGGAATGTAGCTCAGTGGTCGAGTACTTGCCTGGCAAGCACAAGGCTCTGGGTTCAACCCCCAGCACTGCAAAAGAAAGAAAGAAAGAAAAAAGCAGTAATTGTAAAACATTAATCTAGAAGATACTCATTTCAACCAATAGTTTTTGTTTTGTTTTTGTTTTTGTGGTACTGGAGATAGAACCCAGGGGCATTCTACCTCTGAGCTACACTCCCAGCCCTATGTTTTTTTTTGTTTTTTTTTTGGAAACAGGTTCTCAATAAGTTGCTCAAGCTGGCAGTGAACCTGCAATCCTGTCTCAGCCTCCCAAGTACTGGGATTACAGGCTTGCACCACCATGCCTGGCCTTTTTTTTTTTATTTTGGAACAGGGTCTCACTAAGTTGCTATGGCTAGCCTCAAACCTACAATCCTCCTGTCTTAGCCTCCCAAGTACTAGGATTACAAGCATTGACCACCATGCCCAGCTCAACCAATAGTTTTTAAAAGATTTACTAGATAGCCAGGCATGGTGGTGCGTGCTTGTAAACCCTGTACTTGGGAGGATGCGACAGGAGGATTGCAGGTTTGTGGCCAGCCTCAGCAACTTAGTGAGGCCCTCTGCAACTTAGTGAGACCCTGCCTCAAAATAAAAGCATAAAATTGGGCTAGGAGTATAGCTCAGAGGTAGAATGCCCCTGGGTTCCATCCCCAGTACCACACACACACAAAAAAAAAAAAGATTTACTAGAGGCAGGGATGTAGCTCAGTAGTAGAATGCTTGCTAGGCCTGGGGCTCAATCCCTAGTACCTCCCCCCAAAAAAAATATTAAATAGGTGCCTTTGTGTTAAGCACTGTGCTAGGGGCTGGTATTATAGAGAGAGGTAAATCCTCATGAAGCTCAGTTCAATAGGAGAGGAAAACATGTAAACAAACTACATTTACTATGTTACTATACAATACAAGATAGATGATATGCAGTCAGCCCTCCATAGCTGCAGGTTCCTCACCTGTGGGTTCAACCAACTATTGATCAAATACTTGAGAAGAAGCCGGGTATGGTGGCGTACACCTGTAATCCCAGTACTTGGAAGGCTGAGACAGGAGGGTCGCAGATTCAAGGCCAGCCTCAGAAACAGCGAAAGCCGGGCGAGGTGGCGCACACTTGTAATCCCAGTACTTTGGGAGGCAGAGACCGGAGGATCCGGGTTCACGGCCAGCCTCAGCTCTCTCTCTCTCTCTACTTAGTGAGGCCCTCCGCAACTTCGTAAGACCCGGTTTCAAAATAAAGTATAAAAAATAGGGCTGGGGGTGTAGCTCGGAGGTGGAACGTCCCTGGGTTCAATCCCCGGTACCAAAAAAAAAAAGAAGAAACTTAGCGAGATCCTGTTTCAAAATAAAAAGGGCTAGGGGTATAGCTCCAAGGTAGAATGCCTATGGGTTCAATCCCCAGTACTGCAAATACAAGGAAGGGAGGGAGTGAGGGAGGGAAAGAGACCAAAAAAAAAGTTATTTCTGAGCCGGGCATATTGGCGCACACCTGTAATCCCAGTACTTGTGAGGCTGAGACGAGGACTGCAGGTTCGCGGCCAGCCTCAGCAACATAGTGAGACTCTCAGCAACCTAGTGAGACCCAGTTTCAAAACAAAACATAAAATTGGGTTGGGGTTGTAGCTTGGAGGTAGAATGCCCCAATACCACCAAAAAAAAAAAAAAGAGAGAGAGAGGAATGTTAGTATGGCCCATGCACAGTGATGCATGCCTATAATCCCAAGCTACTCGGAAAGCTAAGACAGGAAGATCTCAAGTCTGAGGCCAGCTGGACAACTTAGGAAGACCCTGTCTCAAAAGAAAAGGGTGGGTAAGCCAGGCATGGTGGTACAGGCCAGTAATCCCAGTACTTGGGGGATCGAGGCAGTAGGATTGCAGGTTTGAGGCTAGCCTCAGCAATTTAGGGAGACCCTGTTTCCAAATAAAAAATAAAGGACTGGGGGTGTAGCTCAGAGGTAGAATGCCCCTGAGTTCGATCCACACTACAACATGGAAAAAACAAATAATAATGATAATGAAAAGGGGTGAGTGTGTAACTCATTAGTCGAGTGCTTGCCTAGCATGTGCAAGACCCTGGGTTCAATTCCTAGTGAAGAGAAGGCAGAAGGGAAGGGAAGAAAGCAAGCAAGTAAGGAAGGTTAACATGGCCTCTTGGGCTAAGTCATCAGAAATGTACACCACTAGCCCTTTTTATTTTTTGTTCTGAAACGGTCTCACTAGGTTGCTGAGAGTCTCACTACACTGCTGAGGCTGTCCTCAGACCTATGATCCTCCTGTCTCAGCCTCCCAAGTACTGGGATTACAGGTGTGCCACCATACCCGGCAGGAAAACTCTAATGACCGGAGCTGGTGGTGGTGGACAATGCCAACATGGGTCTTGCATTCCCTTTTGCTGGAGGTGTGCAGACTGTGGCCAGAGGACCACTTGGAGGCAATGGTGCCTGCCTGCTTGAGCCTCAAATAGAGGGAGAGACTGACCTCAGAGGTCGGGTGGCCCTTCAGGCGCATTTTGGGATGTTTTACAGCCATTGCTCTGAAACCCTCACTGCCCTCTGTGGCAGGCCACAGAACCCGCAGTCCACTCCTCCACCCTGTAAACATGCTCTGTGGGAGGAATAGATGGAATGCCTCTGAACACAGGTCTGCAGCCCAGTTGCCCCACAGTACTTTCTGTGTGGTTATCCCACAGTGTTTTCTTTCTGCCCTGCCTGAGACAAAAGCCACTGGCCACATATGGCTCATGAGTACTTAGAGAGTGGCTAGTGTAACGGAGGAACTGAATTTTAATTTACACTTAAATACCCACACAAGTCTAGTGGCTACCATATTGGACAGCTACAGGCCTAAAGCTCATTTGTTAAAGAGTAAATGTGCCCCAAAAATGGAGAAATGGGCCAGGCATGGTGGTACACGCCTGTATTCCCAGTACTTGGGAGGCTGAGGCAGGAGGATCGTAAGTTTGAGGCCAGCCTCAGCAATTTAGCAAGACCCTATTTCAAAATAAAAAGGATTGGGGATGTAGCTTGGAAGTAGAATGCCCCTGGGTTCAATCCCCAATATAGGAGGGAGGGAGGGAGGGAAGGTAGGCATTAGAAAAATCTTGACATTATTGTATTACAGGTATTCATAACTAAGGGATATCTCGTCAGAATATCTGGAAGATCCTTTCAGGCTAGATTTAGGGTATAAAAAGACAGTCACTGGGCCGGGCGTGGTGGCGCACGCTTGTAATCCCAGTACTTTGGGAGGCGGAGACCGGAGGATCCGGGTTCGCAGCCAGCCTCAGCTCTCTCTCTCTCTCCCTGTCTCTCTCTCTGTCTCTCTCCTTAGTGAGGCCCTCCGCAACTTCGTGAGACCCGGTTTCAAAATAAAGTATAAAAAATAGGGCCGGGGGTGTAGCGCGGAGGTAGAACGCCCCTGGGTTCAATCCCCGGTACCGAAAAAAAAAAAAAAAGACAGTCACAGGACACAAGAAGAAAAATTGAATTTCTATACTGTAGGGTGAATATCCCTTATCCAAAATGCCTGGGACTGGAAGTGTTTTGGATTCCGGGTATTTTCAGATTTGGGAATATTTGCATATATGTAATGAGAGATCTTGGTGATAGGATCTGAGTCTAAACACGAGATGCATTTATGTTTCATATATACTTTACATACAAAGCCTGAAGGTTGTTTATACAGTACTTTGAGTGTGCCTGTGTTTTGACTGGGACTCATCATATGAGGTCAGATGTGGAATTTTCCCTGTGTTGTCTTGTTGGTGCTCACACTTTGGAGCATTTCAGATTTAGATTAGGGATGCTCAACCTAGCCGGGCAGAGTAATCCCAGCTATTTTGGATGCTAGAGCAGGAGGATCATAAATTCAAGGCCAGCCTGGGCAACTTAGTAAGACCCTCTCTCAAAAGAAAAAGGGCCGAGGGTGTAGCTCAGTGGTTAAGCATTTGCCTGGCATGCACAAGGCCCTGAGTTCAATCTCCAGTACTGCAAAAAAAAAAAAAAAGAGGGATGCTCAACCTTACAGCACTGCTCTCAGCATTTTCATCCACATCCGGTGATTTAATCCTCATTCTGATTCTATGAGATATAGCTATCCTCATTTTGTAAGTACAGACAAGTCATTAATTTAGGGGGGGTAAGTGCCTAGTCTGGGGCCACACAGCTAGCTGGAAATCCAGGTCTTGAATGTTTTTCTTCCTGTGAATAGCACTTGGTTGATTCTACTACTGTAAGCATCAGTGGAAAGGCTAGAAGAATTAGACTAATAAATACATTCAGCCCCTAAAAGCCCTCCGATTAGTATGGAATTCAAAGTCAAAAGACCTGGATTTCAGACAAATTAGCTCTCCAAATCTATTTCGCCTTCTCAGCTCTACCCATCTTACAAGATTTCCACGAGGATCAAAACTCTGCTGGAAAATCACTCCCTTCATCCTGTGTGGCCATTCCTAATAGATTCAGGTGCCCTGTGCCCTGTTCCAGCCCTCGTCTCACCAGGTCTTGTTCAATTTCTACAGGTGGTCCACCCTGGAGACCTAAAGAATTCTGTCGAAGTCGCCCTGAACAAGTTGCTAGATCCCATTCGGGAAAAGTTTAACACCCCTGCCCTGAAGAAGTTGGCCAGTGCTGCCTACCCAGATCCCTCAAAACAGAGTAAGGCCAGCTGGGGATGGGAAGGGCCAGGGAGGGCTGACAGCATCAGGAGAGAGAGCCTGTCAATGGGCCTCAGAAACATGTCCGTCTTACATTGAAGGCCCAAGAACTCAGGGCTTCTGAAGTACCAAGAATGTCTTATCCCATTGACTCCTGGAATGGAACTTGGTTCCTTGTGACTGGGTTTGGTGGATACCATGAACTCATTACATCCTGTTGCATCTGAGAGATGCACACGTGAGACATTTGCTTTGATCTTCTAGTCTGATCACTAAATCTGGTACATTCCATGGTATATAGGGGGATAATCCATTACAGAGCCTGCAGGGTTTGGTACTAGGGATTAAACCCAGGGGCGTTCTACCTCTAAGCTACACCCCTGGCCCTGTTTTCTTTTTTATTTTGAAATGTTCTTGCTAAGTTACGGAGGGCCTGATTAAGTTGCTCAGGCTGGCTGCAAACCTGGGAGTCTCCTGTCTCGCCTCCAAGTACTGGGATTGCAAGCATGCGCCACCACACCCAGCAGTTCATCTTCAGGCCAGGTGTAATGGTGCACACCTATAATCCCAGTACTTGGGTGGCTGAGACTGGAGGATTGCAGGTTTGAGGACAGCCTCAGCAGTGAGACCCTGTTTAATGGGTTCAATCCCCAGTACCAAAAAAGAAAAAAAAAGCTCATGGTTTGTTTTTGTTTTTGTTTTTGCGGTACCGGGGATTGAACCCAGGGGACTTCTACCTCCAAGCTACACCCCTGGCCCTATTTTTTATACTTTATTTTGAAACCGGGTCTCATGAAGTTGCAGAGGGCCTCACTAAGTAGCTGAGGCTGGCCGCAAACCCGGATCCTCCCTTCTCTGCCTCCCAAGTACTGGGATTACAAGCGTGTGCCACCACGCCCGGCCTTAAAAGCTCATCTTTAGATTCTCCCAATTACCTTTTATATACTTCTGCCTGGCTCTTAGTCGGCCTGCCACTTACCCTGATGATGATATTGGCATTGATAGCTTTATGTGACCCTCCCAGAAAAGACTCAGTAAATTAAATTCTATGTGGAATGCACGACTGGAAACACCCAGAGGTGGCAAAGCTACCACAGTCTCCTCCCCACTGGCTTAATAACTGAGGGAAAGAATAGATGAAAAATCCGGCATGTCATTTTTTTTTTTTGACATGCGACTCGCATGTCATTTCTGAAAGGTTGTCAATACCAGCCTCGGCAACTAGCAAGACCCTGTTTCAAAATAAAAAATAGCCAGGCATGGTGACACATACTTGTAATCCCAGTACTTGGGAGGCTGAGACCAAAGGATCCAGGTTCACGGCCAGCCTCAGCTACTTAGTGAGGCCCCCCGCAACTTAGTGAGACCCTGTTTCAAAATCAAGAATAAAAAAATAGGGCTGGGGGTGCAGCTCAGAGGTAGAATGCCCCTTGGGTTCAATCCCCAGTACCGCAAAAAAAAAGTAAAAAATAGCTGGGAGTGGTGGCACACACCTGTAATCCTAGTTCTTGGGAGGCTGAGACAGGAGGATTGCAAATTTGAGGCAAGCCTCAGCAACTTAGCAAGACTTGCAGCAACCTAGTAAGAACCTATTATTGAAAAAAACAAAAAATTAAGCCGGGCATGGTGGTACACGTTTGTAATCCCAGTACTTGGGAGGCTGAGACAGGAGGATCGCAGGTTCAAAGCCAGCCTCAGCTACTTAGGCCCTCCACAAGTTAGTGAGACCCTGTTTCAAAATAAAGAATAAAAAATAGGGCTGGGGGTATAGCTCAGAGGTAGAATGCCCCTGGGTTCAATCCCCAGCACCACAAAAAAAAAAAAAAAAAATTAAAAAAGAGCTGGGGGTTTAGCTTGGAGGTAGAATATCCCTGGGTTCAAGCTGGGCATGGTGGCACATGCGTTGTAATCCCAGTACTTGGGAGGCTGAGACAGGAGGATCTCAGGTTCACGGCTAGCCTCAGCAACTTAGTGAGGCAATCTGCAACTTAGTGGGACCCTGTTTCAAAATAAAAGAATAAGGTGTAGCTCAGAGGTAGAATGCCCCTGGGTACCATCCCCAGTACTACACACACAAAAAAAGAATACCCTTCCATTCAATCCCCACTACTACAAAAAAAGAAAGTAAGTAAGTAGATAGATAAGATAGATAGATAGATAGATAGATATAGATAAATAAATAATTAATTAATTAATTAATTAATTTAAAAAATAAATTAAAAGGGCTGGGGGCCATAGCTCAGAGGTAGAATACCCCCAGGTTGAATCCCCAGTACCAGAAAAATAAGTAAATAAAATAAAGTCTGACTCAGTGGGTAGGTTCTGGGGATTCTCTACCACATCCTGCCTAATCTCAGTGTTCTCATCTAGTGGGGTCAGTAGCTAACCTGCCATGGGGAAGAGAGATCTGACCCAATCGGGTTGTTCTTCTCATTCCCAGAGCCCATTGCCAAAGGCCCTGCCAAAAATTCAGAACCAGAGGAGGTCATCCCATCCCGGCTGGACGTCCGCGTGGGGAAAATCATCAGTGTGGAGAAGGTACTTGTTTCCACCACATCCCAGAGAGGCAGACAGGGGTCAGGTCTGTCTGTTTCCATCTGGAGGAAACCTGGTCTAGAAAGGGGAAGTAACATCCCTGAGGTCATATTGCAAGTCAGAATCCAGGTGTCTAATTCCAGGCACCAGGCTCCCGGTAGCCATAGCTGCCTCTGGACCTCACACAAGTAAACACAGCCAGGAACTCAGAGTGCGGGGGGCGGCTGTTGGTCAGAGGGAACTTGTTTACCCATTAAACTGGCCTGATGGATTTGCCTGGCTGTACCAGCTTACCTGGACTCGCTGCAGGCCATATCTTGAACCGGCCACCCAGACACTAGCAGAGGGAAGAGGACTTCATTTTTCCCAGAGACAGAAGACCATGCAGCCAGTGCTGGGGACCATTGTTCTGGGTCTTTTCCCCCAGCCCAGGTTAACTTGAAATGGTTGCTGATGCTCCTGCCTCAGGTGGTGAAGCCAGCACTTGTCCTCCCCCACTCCCCTGTCACCTGGGACCCTTCGGTGCAGCCTGTGTGCCATAAGGGTAGCCACTGACCATCCAGTCCATTTCATCTGTTAGAGATTCTTCCATAAGCAATTAGGTTCACTTTCTCAAGTTTAGTCTCTTGATTGGGAGTAGAATGTACCTTCAAGGCTCGCTCTACCTGCCATCTGGGATGTGGAAATAGAGGTAGCTCTAGAGGGTCCCTCCAGGGGCTCTGCAAGAACAGCTGTCCCTTTCTGGAGACAGAGCTAACCAGGCCCCTGATCTGTGCACTGTGATACACTCCCATGTGACATCTCTGCTGGCAGCACCCAGATGCAGACAGCCTGTACGTGGAGAAGGTCGATGTGGGGGAAGCTGAACCACGCACGGTGGTGAGCGGCCTGGTGCAGTTTGTGCCCAAGGAGGAACTGCAGGATAGGCTGGTGGTGGTGCTGTGCAACCTGAAACCCCAGAAGATGAGAGGAGTGGAGTCCCAAGGCATGCTTCTCTGTGCTTCTACGTGAGTGGGGACTTGTGGGGGCAGAACCTGGGCAGCTGGAAGAGTGGGGAGTTGGCCCGCATGATGCCCTTCCACAAGCCATGTGTAAACCCTGAGAAAACACACCTCTTCCTCGTTGATGCCAGAAAATGATGCAGGAAGGAATTACTGCATGAGTACTATGAGGGAAACACTTTCCCTAAAGTTAATTTTCTAAAAATAGAAATGGAGGTGTGCACATATCCAAGTTTTACTACTAGCAAGAGGTGGAGGCAGGATTCAAACCCAGTTTTGATTGGCTGTAAAGTCGTGTGTGTGTGTTACTGGGGATGGAAACCAGGAGCATTCTACCTCTGAGCTACACCCCCAGCCCTATTTTATTCTTTTATTTTGAAACAGGGTCTCACTAAGTTGCTGAGGCTGACCGCGAACCTGTGATCCACCTGTCTCAGCCTCCCAAATCCTGGGATTACAAGCGTGCCCCATCACGCCTGGCTATAAAGTCTTGTGTGTGTGTGTGTGTGTGTGTGTGTGTGTGTGTGTGTGTTTCCTGGGGATTGAGCCCAGGGACATTCTACCTCCAGGCTACACCCCAGCCCTTTTTATTTTTTTGTTTTGAAACAGGTCTCTCTCTTTTTGTTTTGAAAAGAGTCTCACTAAGTTGCTGAGGCTGTCCTCAAACCTGTGATCCTACTGGGATTACAGGCATGTGCCACCATGCCCAGCTGGCTATGAAGTCCTTGCTCAGTTATTTCATACTTCTTTCCCTGGAGCCCCAATTTTGGTGTCTCTCCTGACCTAGGAATTTGATATAGCCATGGTTAATCTAACCTGGTGGTGTCCAGAAATGCACTAAGGCCATGGGAAGTGGCACTGAAGATGTCCCAAATCCCACTGGGCCCCTCTCTGAGGACCCAGATGCTTTGGCCTCCATATCCTTGGAAGCCACCTATAGTCTCACCCTTTCTTTGTCCTGGATGTCTTTCCAGAGAAGGGGCAAGCCGCCAGGTTGAACCCCTGGACCCTCCTGCAGGCTCTGCGCCCGGTGAGCGCGTGTTCGTGAAAGGCTACGAGAAGGGCCAACCAGATGAGGAGCTCAAGCCCAAGAAGAAAGTCTTCGAGAAGCTGCAGGTAAATGCCGTGGCTGTTCCCCTCTTGCCTGGGCTGCTGAGCTATGTACCCGCTCTGCCCTCAGTCCACAGCTGCCTCTCCCAATTGGGACGTATGCATCTGAACCCCTCTTCCTTCTTCGTTCCTGACCTTCCTGAATGCGAGGGGCCCGAGGTGCCTGGAGGTCTCTGAAGGACTTCTCGTGTACTCAGTACTGAGAGTATTTGAGGTACCCTGCGAGGGACTCCAGACACTTCATTTGATCTTCAGTCTGTGACAGGAGCAGATGGAGCCAGGGGTTGCAAGTATAGCACAGTGGGAAAGCTCTTGCCGCTTGCCCAGCCTGACACCCTGGGTTCCATCTCCAGCAACACACACACACACACGTGCACGCGCTGGAAGCAGGATCGAAACCCTCCCAGGGACCTCGAGCTTAGAACACCCTCTCCCTCCTTGCCTTGTAGACAGACAGACATGAGTCAGTGATCCCCAGGGATCCCTGAATGCATCCACCCACTCACTCAGCAAATGTCACCCATAACAGGTCAGCACTGTCTGGGTGTTTGGGCTACATCAATGAGCAAAGCAGCAGAAATAGCCTCTCCTCGTGGAACCAACACTCAGGTGTGACTTTCTAGGTAGTACCTTTTCCCTCAATCAAAGTACTTCTAGAAGCATAGACACCATTTGCACAGAGCAAATGGCTGTGTTCACTCCCTCCTTTCTGGTTTTCTAGGATGACTTTGTGAATCCCTTATTTTTCTGGCTATAAAATAAATTTTTATTGTAGAAAATGTCTAAAATGTATGTGTGTGGGAGGGGGTAAAGAAATCAATAGTCCTTACTTGGGAGGCTAAGGCAGGAGGATTGCAGGTTCAAGGCCAGTGCTTAGAGAGACCCTGTTTCAAAATCAAAATAGGGCTGGGTGTGTAGCTCAGAGGTAGAATGCCCCTGGGTTCAATCCCCAGTACCACAAAAACAAAAAACAGTTCCTGCCACAGAGATACTAAAAAATGTCATTAGTGATTATTTCCTTCTGGTCTTTTGCTGTGCTGTTTCATACTGTTCTGCTTTTTATTTTTCTTTTTGGTGCTGGGGACTGAACCCGAAGGCATTCTACCTCTGACCTACATCCCCAGCCCTATTTTATTTTTTATTTGGAAACATGGTCTCAACTTAAGTTGCGGAGGGCCTCACTAAGTAGCTGAGGCTGGCTCCAAACCTGCGATCCTCCTGTCTCAGCCTCCCAAGTACTGGGATTACAAGCATGTGCCACCACGCCTGACTTTTATTTTGCTTTATGCCTGAAAATTTTCCCCATCTTAAGTATTGGAGTCACACTATATAGTTTATGAGAGTTACCATAATTTAACTAAAACCTTAATAGACATTGTGGTTGTTCTGTTTTTCACTTTGAAAATGTTGTGATGCTACTAGGATGGGCCAGGGTGTAGCTCAGTGATAGAGCACTTGTGTTGCATGTGCCAGCCCCGGGTTCCAGCCCCAGCACCACACTACACACACACACACACACACACACACACACACACACACACGAATGCAGTGATGGATGGATGTCTTGGGATAGAGGTGTTTGTACTTACTCATGATTATTTTCTCTTTTATGGGGTGTGTGGGATGTACTAGGGATTGAACCCAAGGGTTTTCTATCTCCAAGTTACACCCCCAGCCCTTTTTATTTTGAAACTGGGTCTTGCTAAGCTGCTGAGGGTCTTGCTAAATTGCTAAGGCTGGCTTTGAACCTGCGATCGATCCTCTTGTCTCAGCCTCTCAAGTGCTGAGATTATAGGCATGTACCATCACACCCAGCTTCTTTTTTTTTTTTTTTTTTGGTGGGATACTACAGATTGAACCCAGAG
>PVJS01050330.1:0-14354 GCA_004027185.1 Glis glis | reverse complement strand
TAGGGAGTAGTGGGGATACAAAAGGGTCTCCAATGACAATGGAGAACCCTCAGAGGTGCAAGGGAAGGGGTACAAGGGAAGGGTAAGGGTAAGAAAGTAGCGAATCCATGGAATTACTGTCATAAACAATGTGTATATGTGAGATTATACCAACATCATTCTCAGTGCTACATGTGGGGGGGAGGCGGGGGGGAAGCGGGGGAGAGGGACACCAAGAGCTGTGTGCATCTATGTTAACATCAAACTGATACTCATTGTGATGTGAGACTACAATGCACCAATAAAAACATAAAAAAAAAGAAAAATTGAACACAAATGTGGAATTATATTAAAGTTTTCAGGCCGGGCGTGGTGGCGCACGCTTGTAATCCCAGTACTTTGGGAGGCGGAGACAGGAGGATCCGGGTTCGCGGCCAGCCTCAGCTCGCGCGCGCGTGCGCGTACTCTCTCTCTCTCCTCTCTCGCGGTCTCTCTCTCTCTCTCTACCTAGTGAGGCCCTCCGCAACTTCGTGAGACCCGGTTTCAAAATAAAGCATAAAAAAAAAAAATAGGGCCGGGGGTGTAGCGTGGAGGTAGAAAGCCCGAGTTCAATCCCCGGTACTGCAAAAAAAAAAAAAAAAAAAAAAGTTTTCAGAAATTACACTATGATGAAAAGCTCACAGATCCCCTTGATGCAGAGAAACTAGGCGAGTGGCCGAATTATTTATGTTTGATTTTGAAATCAGTGAAATCTATCTAAATGAAAAAAAGCATAAAAGAAAGCCGGGCGTGGTGGTGCATGCTTGTAATCCCAGTACTTGGGAGGCTGAGACAGGAGGATCGCAGGTTTGCGGCCAGCCTCAGCTACTTAGTGAGGCCCTCTGCAACTTAGTGAGACCCTGTTTCAAATAAAGAATAAAAATAGGGCTGGGGGTGTAGCTCGGAGGTAGAATGCCCCTGGGTTCAATCCCCAGTATTGCAAAAAAAAGCGTAAAAGAGCAATGGATCTTAATGTTAAAGTCTTGGATCTGAGTAACAAATCTTTCATGGGAGTCATGTTCACCGTAACTCCGCTTGTGAAAGGGATTATGTGGTAATAGATGCTCTACATGCAGAAGCACCAGATGACTTGGTTCAAGAAATTAAAATTTTTCTTTATCCCCATGCTGTTCAGTTGAAATGTTTAGAAGAACTGCTCAGCAACAGAAACTTTCTGGAGACATTAGTAGGGTATTCTACATTTTCCCATAGGGCCCTTCAAGGAACAATAGCTCAGAATCCAGAGTCTTTCATGCAGTTCCTTGAGAAACTATTCAACCAACTTTCTGGAAGAACTATAAAAGATTCCTGAGATGATGCAAAGGATGAAAATGAAACTAAATCCTCAAAATTCTGATCTGATACCTTGGGATCTCCCCATACCACAGTAGTGTGATTCGTGCAGAGACGTATAATATTGAGTCCAGTCTCCCTTGGAGCTTGCATGAAAGGCCTGAATATTTTCTTTAACAGATTGTTAGTATCTCATTATATTCTGAGCAACCTGCAAAATGAGAGGTGTGGTGTGAAGATGTCAGAAAGCTGACTGTTGTCCATGAATCTAAAGGACTATAGGGGTACATTTACTATGATTTTTCCAGCAAGCAGACAAACCACATCGAGATTGCCATTTTACAATTCAAGGAAGAAGATTAAAGGAAGATGGAGACTATCAACTTCTAGTTGTAGGTCTTATGCTGAACCTTCCCCATTCCTCGAAGAATTCACCCACTCTGTTAACTCCTGGAATGATGGAAAAATCTCTTTCATGAAATGGGACACACCATGAATTCTATGCTGGGACGAACTTGGTACCAGCATGTCACTGGGATTAGGTGCCCCAATGATTTTGCTGAAGTTCCATCTATTCTGATGGGATACTTTTCAAATGATTATTGAGTGGTTAACCAGTTTGCAAGACATTATCAGGCTGGGCAGGTAGGAACCACTAATACAGGTTGAGCATCTCTAGTCCAAAAATTCTAAGTCCAAACTGCTCCAACATCCAAAACTTTTTGAGTGTTGACATGATGCCATAAGTGGAAAATTCCACACTTGACCTCATGTGATCAGTCACAGTCAAAATTCCGGTGCACTAAAAATATATAAAATTATCTGGCCCGGGCATGGTGGCACACGCTTGTAATCCCAGTACTTGGGAGGCTGAGACAGGAGATCATGGGTTCGCGGCCAGCCTCAGCTACTTAGTGAGGCCCTCTGCAACTTAGTGAGACCCTGTTTCAAAATAATGAATAAAAATAGGGCTGGGGGTGTAGACTGCCTCTGGGTTCAATCCCCAGTACTGCAAAATATAAATAAATAAATAAAATTATCTGCAGTCTGTATGTATAAGGTAAGGTGTTTATAAAATATCAATGAATTTTGTGTTTAGACTTGAGTCTCATTTTCAACATCTTATTATGGATATGCAAATGTCCCCAAATCTGAAAACTCCAAAATCTGAAAAATATCTGGTCCCAAGCATTTTGTGTGTGTGTGTGTGTGTGTGTGTGTGTGTATGTGTGTGTGTGTGTATGTGGTACTGGGGATTGAGCCCCAGGGCATTCTACCTCTGAGCTACACCCTCAGCCCTATTTTTTATTTTATTTTGAAACAGGGTCTCGCTAAGGCTGATGAGTCTCACTACTTGCTGAGGCTGTCCTCGAACCTGTGATCCTTCTGTCTCAGCCTCCCATGTACTAGGATTATAGGCGTGCATCACCACGCCCGGCTCCCCAAGGATTTTTTTTTCCAGTACTGGGGATTGAACCCAGGGGCATTCTACCTCTGAGCTACACCCCCAGCCCTGTTTTGTATTCTTTATACAGGGTCTCACTAAGTTGCGGACGGCCTCACTAAGTTGCTGAAGCTGGCTGTGAACCTGCAATCCTCCTGTCTCAGCCTCCCAAGTATCTGGGATTACAAGCATACACCATCACACCCAGCTCTCCAAGCATTTTGAATAAGGGATACTCAATTGATATTGTCATATTGTCCTTTTGTTTTTGATGACTGGCTTTTATGACCTGCTGGATACTGTTGAACACCTGGTGCTTTTTCAGAACTCAATCACTGTCTCTTAGTATCAGATTCCTTTTATTGGTTTTGTTTTGTGTATGTATGGTACTGGGGTTTGAATCCAGGGGCATTCTATCTCTGAGCTACAACCCCAGCCCTTTTTATTTTTTGTTTTGAAACAGGGTCTTGATAGGTTGCTGAGAGTCTTGCTGAGGCTGGTCTCAAATCAGTGATCAGCCTCCCCTCCCCAGGATTACAAGCATGAGCCACCATGCCTGGCTCCCTATCTTTTTTCTCTCAGAATACATAATCATAGTCCTAGCATATAGTCACATGTAAAAAAAAATAGCTACCCTTTATTATATGCCATCATCACCATCCCACAAGGAGAGCATTATATCATGTTTTCCAAATAATGAAGCAGGCTCTGAGGTAGAACATTCAAGCTGGACTCACTTCAGAAAGCCTTTGCTAAGAAACATGCAAGAAGCATCACTATACCTAATTTCAAATTATATACAGAGCTATAGTAATAAAAACAGCATGGTATTGGCACAAAAACAGACACATAGACCAATGGAACAGAAGAGAAGATACCAAAACAAATTCATACACTTATAGCTAGTCAATTTTTGACAAAGGTACCAAAAACATGCTGGAGAAAAGACAGCCTTTTCAACAAATGGTGTTATCCATTTGTAGAAAAAGAGAATTAAACCCCAACCTCTCACGCTGCACAACAGTCAGCCTGAGATGGATCAAAGACCTAGAAATTAGACCAGAGACATTGCTATTACTAGAAAAGGACATAGAACCAATGCTCCAACATACAGGCACAGAGAGAAACTTCCTCAATAAGACCCCCAAAGCTCAAGGAAATTAAAATGAGAATTAATAAATGGGATGGCATTAAATTAAAAAGCTTCTGTGCAGCAAAGGAAACCATTAAGAGTCTAAAAAGAGAGCCTACAGAATGGGAGAAAATCTTTGCCAGCTACTCCTCTAATAAAAGACTAATAATATAAAGAACTTAAAAACTTAACACTAAGAAAACAAATAACCTAATAAAAAATGGGCAATTCTCTGGGTTTGGTGGTACACACCTATAATCCCAGTACTTGAAAGGTTGAGACAGGAGGATTGAAGGTTTGAGCCCAGCCTCAGCAACTTAACGAGGCCCTCAACAACTTTGTGAGATAGGGCTGGGGGTGTAGCTCAGAGATAGAATCCCCCTGGGTTCAATCACAGTGACATACACACACACACACACACACACACACACACACACACACACACATGCAATTGAACTAAATAGACACTTTACAAAAGAAGAAATACAAAAAATGTTCAACATCACTAGCAATCAGGGAGATGCAAATCAAAACTATTCTGAGATTCCATCTAACCCCAATTAGAATGGCAATCATCAAGAATGCAAAAAATACTGAAAGTTCATGCCTGGAACTCTCCTGGACACTGCCCCATATGACTCTTCCCTTGGCTGATTTTTATCTGTATCCTTGCATAATCATAAATTCTAAATCTGTGCATAATATTATAAATATGCTCTGTGAATCCTCCTAGTGAATTATCAAATCCCAGGATGGTCCTGGAAATCTACGAGCATGCAACAAAGGTGAGAATCCAGGGTGGATTTGGGGAATCCTAAACTCCAAAGTGAGTGTCATTGAAGGGCTATAGGCTTTGCAAAGTAATTTTTGATGCCTTTAACATTGACAGTTGAAAAAGGGACCTCAAAGGCCGGGCGTGGTGGCACACGCTTGTAATCCCAGTACTTGGGAGGCAGAGACCAGAGGATCTGGGTTCATGGCCAGCCTCAGCTACTTAGTAAAGCCCTCCACAACTTCGTGAGACCCAGTTTGAAAATAAAGTATAAAAAATAGGGCCGGGGGTCTAGCTTGGAGGTAGAACGCCCCTGGGTTCAATCCCCGGTACTGCAAAACAAAAAAGGGACCTCAACTGTGTGAAAGGGTTGTGTCCAAAACTTGCCCAACATCAGTGGATAGCCTCTGACAGCCATTCTAGCTTTAAAGTTAATTCTGAACTTACTCTTTTTTTTTTTGCAGTACTGGGGATTGAACCCAGGGGTGTACTTCCAAGCTACACCCCCAGCCCTACTTTTTATTCTTTATTTTGACACAGGGTCTCACTAAGTTGCGGAGGCCTCACTAAGTAGCTGAGGCTAGCCGCGAACCCGATCCTCTGGTCTCAGTCTCCCAAGTACTGGGATTACAAGCATGCGCCACCACGCCTGGCTTGAACCTACTCTTTTTTTAAATTCTTTGAATAAATCCTGATATAACAATCCAAAGGAATTTATTTATTTTGACTCCAAGGTACACTTTCTAAACCTTCTACTCTTATGATCTACTCCCTTTCTATTTCTTGCTCTTATTTTTAATTTCTGAATGATATTTATTCTCATGGATATGAACCTAATAAATATATCAAACAAACAAACAAAAAAAGAATGCAAACAATAATAAATGCTGGCAAGGATGTGGGGAAATAGGAACTCTTATACAGTTGGTGGAGATCAGTGTAGAGGTTCCTCAAAATACTGGGAATGGATCTACCACATGACCCAGCTATACCACTCCTGGGTATCCTTCAAAAGGAACTGAAATCATAATATTATAGTGATGCCGGGCGTGGTGGCACACGCTTGTAATCCCAATACTTTGGGAGGCGGAGACCGGAGGATCTGGGTTCGTGGCCAGCCTCAGCTCTCTCTCTCTCTTTCTCTCTCTCTCTCTCTCTCTATCTATCTATACTTAGTGAGGCCCTCCGCAACTTCGTGAGACCCAGTTTCAAAATAAAGGATAAAAAATAGGGCCGGGGGTGTAGCACGGAGGTAGAACGCCCCTGGGTTCAATCCTGGTACCTCAGAAAAAAAAATAATAATATTACAGTGATGCGTGCATATTCATTTTTAGAGTAGCACAATTCGCAATAGCCGAATTATGGAACCAGCCTAGGTGTCCATCAAAAGATGAGTAAATTACAAAATTATGGGATATACACAACACAATGGAATTCTACTCAGCCATAAAAAATTATGTCATTTGCAGGAAAATGGATGGATCTAGAGAATATTATGCTAAGTGAGATTATCAAGTCACAGAAAGTGAGGTTCATATGTTTTCCGTCATATGTGGCAGCTAAGAAAAAATTGAGATACAAGAGGGACTACACATAAAGGAGGAGAAACCCCAGTGGGTGATGGAGGGGGTCTAGGACAGGGAGGCAGGTGGGGGGAGGAGAGTTGATAAAGAAAACACTTCAATTAACGCTATATACATATATAAAATTATCAATGCCAATCTCAATATCCTGTATGGGGAAGGAGCAGGAAGTTCATCACGTGCTGTATGCATGTATGTCCTTATCACTCTGAACTTCATTATGATGTGTGATTACAATGCACAAATAAAAGTATATCTTAACTGGGCGTGGTGGTGCATGCTTGTAATTCCAGTTCTTGGGAGGCTGAGACAGGAGGATCGCAGGTTCGTGGCCAGCCTCAGCTACTTAGTGAGGCCCTCCACAACTTAGTGAGACCCTGTTCCAAAATAAAGAATAAAAAATAGGGCTGGAGGTGTAGCTTGGAGGTAGAATGCCCCTGGGTTCAACCCTCAGTACTGCAGGAAAAAAGAAAAAAAAGTATATCTTTAAAAAATAACTTTTGCTTCTGAATTTTTGTTCTCTTTACCTGAAATTTTATGTTGTGCATATTCTCCCAGTATTCTTAGCATCTTTTTTATCTACATGATGTCAAGTCTGAAAATTCCTTAATTTTGAGGTCTAGATTTCAATGGTACATTGTTATTTTAACGATTTAAATTAAAATGAAAGCTGGACATGGCAGAGTATGCCTGTAATTCCAGAACTTGGGAGGCTGAGACAGGAGGATCACAGGTTCAAGGCCAGCCTCAGCAATTTAGTGAGGCCCTGTTTCAAAATAAAAATAAATAGTGCTTGGAGTATAGTTCAGAGGTAAAACGCCCCTGGGTTCAATCCCCAGCATATCTCTCTCTCTCTCTCTCTCTCTCTCACACACACACACACACACACACACACACACACACACACAAATTAAAATGAGAGATACCTTGTAGTAAATTAGCTGTAAGTGTAACTATCAACATTGTGCTGTTTACTATCCATATGTACATTGGAAAATACATTCTTTCCCTTGTCTCAGAACTTTGATTACATAGTACTACATGAGGTGGCATTTCCCCCTTAATGTACCTTCTTGCTGCAAGTGTAAATGTATTCACCTTTGAAGCCCTAGGCCTTTGCCTAGTGGAGAGAAAAAAAAGAAAGCTAAAAACTAAAAGACAGTAAATGAAGAGATAATTAAATTAAGAGAAAAAAATTACACACACACACACAAACTACTATAGGGGCTAGGGTGTATCTCAGTGGTAAAGCAGGTGCCTAGCATGCATAAGGCCCTGGGTTCCATCCCCAGTACTGCAAGAAGGGGGGGGGGGACAAAAAGAAAGAAAGAAAGAAAAAAAAAACTTGGAAGAACTCTTAAATCAAATTTAAAATCCTTGGAATTTAGCCTGGTGCATGCCTGTAATCCCAGTACTTGGAAGGCTGAGACAGGAGGAATGTAGGTTCGAGGCCAATCTCAGGAATTTAGCAAGACTCTCAGCAACTTAGCAGACCATTTTTTTTTAAAAAGGGGGATTTTAAATTTAAAAAAAGGGGGGCTGAGGGGTATATCTCTGAGGGGTTTAATTTTCAGTACTCATCCCCCAAACAAAAAAATCCTTGTAATTGCTGGGCGTGGTGGTGCTTGCCTATAATCCCAGTACTTGGGAAGCTGAGAGAGGAGGATGGCAGGTTTGAGGACAGCCTCGGCAAGTAGTGAGACTCTCATCAATCTAAGAAGACCCTGTTTCAAAATAAAAAAATAGGGCTGGGGGTGTAGCTCAAAGCTAGAATGCCCCCGAGTTCAATCCTCAGTACCACAGACACAGACACACACACACCCTTGTAATTTAAAAAGTGATTATAAGCCGGGTTTGGTGGCACAAGCTTGTAATCCCAGTACTTGGGACGCTGAGACAGGAGGATCGCAGGTTCACAGCCAGACTCAGCTACTTAGTGAGGCCCTCCACAACTTAGTGATACCCTGTTTCAAAATAAAGAATAAAAAATAGGGCTGGTGATGTAGCTCGGAGGTAGAATGCCCCTGGGTTCAATCCCCAGTACCGCAAAATAAATAAATATATAGACAAATAAATAAATAGTGATTATAAAAAGAAAAGAAAATCAACAGATGACCTAGAAAATAAAATTAAGAAATTTACAATGGCTGGGTGTGGTGGCACACATCTATAATTCCAGTACTTTTTGGGAGACTGAGACAGGAGGATCGCAGGTTCACGGCCAGCCTCAGCTCTTAGTGAGGCCCTCAGCAACTTAGTGAGACCCTGTTTCAAAAAAAAAATAAAAAGGGCTAGGGATGTAGTTCAGAGGTAGAATGCCCCTGGGTTCAATCCCCAGTACTACCAAAAAAAAAAAAAAAAAAGAAAAAGAAGAAAAGAAAGAAAAAAAGAAACTTACAATGAAAGTATAAGGATAAAAAGATGGAAATAATAAAGTATAGAAGACATATAGAGCCAATCGAAGAGGCACACCATGTGACTATCAAGAGCTGGGCAGAGTGGTGGCACATACCTGTAATCTCAGCACTTAGGAGGCTGAGACAGGAGGATCCCAGGTTCAAGGCCAGCCTCAGCAACTTAGCAAGATCCTGTTTCAAAACAAAAATAAAAAAGGGTGGGGGTGTAGCTCAGAGGTAGAGTGTGCCCCTGAACTCAATCCAAAGTATCAAAAGCCCTTAGAAAGAAGAATCAGAGAAAAACATAAGGAGAAACTATTAAACAAATCATAGAATTTCCCAGAGCCAAAGAAAGAAAAGAATCATGTCTTAAGATTCAAAGAAGCCGGGTGTGGTGGCACACGCTTGTAATCCCAGTACTTGGGAGGCTGAGACCGGAGGATCCCAGTTCGCGGCCAGCCTCAGCTACTTAGTGAGGCCCTCCGCAACTTCGTGAGACCTGGTTTCAAAATAAAGGATAAAAAATAGGGCCGGGGGTGTAGCTCGGAGGTAGAAGGCCCCTGGGTTCAATCCCCAGTACCACAAAAAAAAAAAAAAGATTAGAAGGGCTCAGTAAGTGTCCAATACAACTAATAAAAGATACACATCTATCCATTTCCTCAGGGAATTTTCTTTAAGTATAAAAAAGAGATCCTGAACAGGAAAAATAGGTCACCAACAAATGACTGATAATCAAACTGGCTTCTTGTCAGCAACAGGGTATATTAGAAGACAATCGAGCCATGTCTTCAAATTTTCTAAAGAAAGTTATTTTCGGCCCCAAATTCGGCCAGTTTAAACAACAAACAAGCTCTGGAGTACAATAAAGTCCATTTCAGACATGAAAGCACTCAGAAAGTTTACTTCCCACACATCCTTTCTAAGAACTCATTTCAGGATACATTGGTGAGATGATGGCATAAATCAGGACAGAGGAAGATCTGGGATCCTGAGAACAGTGATTCCATGCCAGGAGGAGGGGAGGGCAGTCCCACGAAGACAACTGTATGGTAGGCCCAGAAAAGCATCTGCTCCCCAGGGGAACTGGAGAACGGAGGGGGGAGGCTTCTGATTAAGAATGAGGAGGGTAGGGGACCTGGGTGTGGTGGCGCACGCTTGTAATCCCAGTACTTGGGAGGCTGAGACAGGAAGATCACAGATTTGAGGACAGCCTCAACAACTTAGTGAGACCCTCCACAACTTAGAATAAGAAGTAAAATCAGGCTGGGGGTATAATTTGGAGGTAGAATGCCTCTGGGTTCAATCTACAGTACCAAAAAAATAAAATAAAATAAAAAAGAATGGGGGGGGGACCACAGAACATAAAATATAATCAAGAATAAAAAAAGAGGCTGTGATAAAGGTATATTATGCCAGAAAAAGCATAAAGGCAATTAGAAAATCCTTGATTTTTTTTTTTTAAAGAAAGAGGGCTGGGTACATAGCTCAGTGGTACAGCATTTACCTAACATGTGTGAGGTCCTGGTAAAGCAAAAAAGGAAGGAGGGGAGGGGAGAGGAGAGAAGGGGAAAGAAGAGAATGAAGGAAAAAGGCAGTGTAGCACAAAAAAAAAGCGCTACATTTCAAATATGAAGCAAGCTTATGTGTACGCTGATGGCAAGGAACTGATGGAGAATGAGGAAAGAGGATCAAGTTGCTCTTAACATTGGAATCTTGAGAGCCCAGGGGTCATTACCCGGCCCTAGAGAGAAGAAAATGTAATTCTAGCATACAAATTGGCTCTGCACTAAATGATATTTATAGAATCATATTTAAGGGGTACTAAAATTAGAGATGTCCTTCATCTTAGGCCAGAACTAACTTTGATATATTTGGCCTCAAGACAAAAATTTCAGGACCCTAAGAGAAAAACTGGCCCAAAGTATTTTATTCTCCCTTTATTTTTTCTACACACAGCATCAAGTGATACACAGTTTCTACCTGTAATGCTCTCTGTGAAGGTGAGAGCCATTTTCATTATTCAAATGGTCCAGTGCTTCCGAACCAGCTCAATTCACTTGGATCTGGGGAGCAGATGACAGAAGTATCTGCTTCCTGCAGCTAACCAAAAGAGAAGGAAACTGACTACCCAGGGGAGAAAGTGTGGTCCATGGTTATCTCAAATATAACTCTGTTCCTTTAGTAGGGATCCTGAAGGCTAGATTTTAAATTATTATTCTTTAATAGAAACATCAAAAAGCAAGCAAGCATGATTTCTAAATAAAAAGGAACTTTTTATAGGGAATTTGCAAATGTCACATGTTCTTTTCCCTCCTGGCACTCATACAGTGTAGCTTCTGGGAAGGGACAAATCCTTGCAATAATGTGCTTAATAACAAGAGGCAATTGTCAAGGTCTCTTAATTCTACTTGCATCCCATAACACAGGGAAAAAACTACAAGCAGCAGTCTACGGGTCTCAGGTTCATAAGGGAGATTTACTTTCATGGAAGAACTGACAAGCTATAATAATATAGTAGTGGTTATAGTTTTCATATTTTAGATTCAACTCATATGGAGACCTGGTTAGGACAAAATATAATATTGTCAGCCGGGCGTGGTGGCACACGCTTATAATCCCAGTACTTTGGGAGGCGGAGACCAGAGGATCCGGGTTCGCGGCCATCCTTAGCTACTTAGTGAGGCCCTCCGCAACTTCGTGAGACCCAGTTTCAAAATAAAGTATAAAAAATAGGGCCGAGGGTGTAGCGCGGAGGTAGAACGTCCCTGGGTTCAATCCCCGGTACCGAAAAAAAAAATATATATATATATGATATTGCCAACTTTGACAATGTAGAAGTATAGCTGGCAGAAGGAAGTAGAAGAGAGGGAAAAACAAGCAGAAAAGAAGTGCATATGCCCCTTCTTAAAAAGGGAAAAGCCAAGCCGGGCGTGGTGGCCCACATATGTAACTCCAGTATTTGGAAGGCTGAGACAGGAGGATTATAGGTTCCAGCCAGCATGTGGTAACTTAGCAAGAACTTGATTCAAAATAACAAATAAGCTGAGCGTGGTGGTACACGCTTATAATCCCAGTACTTGGGAGGCTGAGACAGGAGGATCGCAGGTTCGTGGCCAGCCTCAGCTACTTAGTGAGGCTCTCAGCAGCTTAGTGACACCCTGTTTCAAAACAATAAAACAGGGCTGGGGATGTAGCTCAGAGGTAGAATGCCCCTTGGTTCAATCCCCGGTACCCCCCAAATGCACAGAAAATTATTGGCTATTCTGATAAAAATAAATATTTTGATATATTGATAAAATATAAGTAAAGAAAATTTCAAATAATTTCTTCCAGCACCCAAATTCAGCATCTTATGAACCTCCCAGGATATGTACAGCTCCCTTTAGAGACACAGTTATACAGGTTAGTAATGTAGTCACCAGAAAATCCAAAAAATATAAGCAGTAAAAAAAAAAAGGCTACCTTTTTGGAGTAGAGTAGGGGCAAGAAGTAGAAGGAGAAGTTTATGGTTGCACCATTTACTTATCTATATACTATTTTACTTATTGTGTATACATATTACTTCATATAAGGAATTAGTTGAACTAATCAGCTCCATAAAACTCTATCTCTATAAGTGTTTAAGCCAATACAGTCATTCAACAAACAGTTCTTGACCATCTGCTCTGGGCTGGGCATAGGGGACAAGGAGGAAACTGATACTTCTGCTCTCAAGGAGATCACAGCCTGGGGCAGAAGAAAAACAGGAAAACCCCTGATGGCATTTCAGAATCCTAAGTGCTGTAAGAGAAGTGTGTATTGGGCATCATTTGCTCAGAGTCTGGGATGCAGATAAAGTATAGAGGAGATATGCTAATACCTGTGGTATGTTAGGGAGGGATTGCTGCAGTCACTTCCTCTTTGAGTTAAAACTTGAAGGATAGGTAGAAAAGTGAGAATAAACCAGGTGAATAGGAATGAATGTAGGGCGAAAGGTGGGGAGAGCAAAGAGGAAAAAGTGGGGTAGACAAGTTGACACATGAGAGAGCACGTGGTGTGTTTGGGAAATTGAAGTTTTTTAGGATTGCAAAAGGCAAGACAGGAAAGGATCAGAAATGAAGGCCATCCTGCTCAGAACCATGCGAGGTCCCCTGAGGCAAGGGAAAGCCACTGAGGGATGTGAGAAGAGGGAGGGAGGGATCAGGGATGGATCTGAATGGGGCAATTAGGCTAATTTCAGTGGTCCTAGTAAGACAAAGGAAGGCAGGAAGGGACAGAAGAATGAAGAGAGGATGCAGTCACATGTTATTTAGGAGACCCACTCTGGAGGACCTGCTGAAGGATTAAAGATGAGGGTAAGAGCCGGGTGTGGTGGCACACGCTTGTAATCCCAGTACTTGGGAGGCGGACACCAGAGGATCCGGGTTCGCGGCCAGCCTCAGCTACTTAGTGAGGCCCTCCGCAACTTCGTGAGACCCGGTTTCAAAATAAAGGATAAAAAATAGGGCCGGGGGTGTAGCTCGGAGGTAGAACAGCCCTGGGTTCAATCCCCAGTACCGCGCCAAAAAAAAAAAAAAAAAAAAGATGAGGGTAAGAAAAGAGGCAGCATCTGGAAAGATTTGGACATATTGCTCTCTTGTATAACTGGAGACTGTTGCTAACTCTGCAATGGGGAAAGTTCGGTGGGCAGGAGTTTAGTTTGGATGTGTGAATACAGAGTGCGATCTCAAGGTAGATAAAAATCAGGCTGCTGAAAATGCAGAACTCAATTGCTGCGGGAGAGGTTTGGGCTAGTCGCACAGAGCTGAGACCCATTGGTATCAGGGTTGTAGTAGAACCATGTGAAAAGATACCATTGCCCAGAGACTGTACAAAATGAGAAACAGAAGAAGGCTGGAGTCCTGGGGAAAGTAGGGACAAAGGAAGATGAGACTGCAAAGGAAAAGTGTAGAAGTATCAGGGTAGGAATGAAGGAAGGTCAGAGAAGCAAGGAGGGGGGAAGTGAGCAAACCAGAGCTGCTGACAGGACAGATAACAGGATCCAGACTCAATGGGGAAGGAGGGATGCCATGTGGGGAATGACAGCTTGGAAGGAATGGAAGTGGCAAGGGCTTCCATCCTGATGATGATGATGACGATGATGATAAAAATGATATGAGCCAGGTATGGTGGCACATGCCTGTAATCCCAGTACTTGGGAGGCTGAGACAGGAGGATCACAGGTTTGAGGACAGCCTCAGCAATTTAGCTAGACCCTCAGCAACTTAGCAAGACCCTGTTTAAAATAAAAAAGGGCGGGGGATGTAGAGGTAGTGAAATGCCAGGTTCGTGATCTCACCAAGGACTACCAGGGAGCCGTCCGATGCAAGAACATGAGGGTAAATTTATTCAAGCTCGAGCTTGGGCTCCCAACGTGCACCAACACAGTGGTCACGGAGAGAAGCCCCTAGCTCCCAGAGAACAAAGCTTTTATCCCCCCAGGAGGGCAGCCCATCCCACCTTTACATTGATTGGGTAGTTTGAACCATAAACCTGTTATTGTTCCCTGATAGGTTTAATTTTCGCACCTTAGGTAAAGGTCACTACTAGGGAGACTTTTGGCCTTATATGGTGACCTTTGAACCGATTGGTTGGGCTCGCAGTGTCCCCCTTGAGAGAGTTTAGGATGGGCGGGGGAGCTCCCTGGCTCTGACCTCGCCTGATTCTCTGCAAACTCCAGACCCAGGTGTGCTTAGCA